>WBMV01005836.1:1414691-1557107 GCA_013396655.1 Campylorhamphus procurvoides | reverse complement strand
GGGGCCCCCACACCCCCCTCACGCCCTCACACCTCCCCACACCTCCCCGTGCACCCCCCGCTCCCCGGCCCCGCCGGCGGGACGGCGGCTGGCCCCGGGTTTGAATGGTGTGGTTTAGGGCAGGGCTTGCGCGGAGCTCATGTCCAAAAATGGTAACATTCGGCCCTTTTTTTAAACCGAAGGGGTGGTGGCGGGGAGGGGAGCTCAGGAGCTCCGGCCTCGCCGCTCGCTAGTTACATGGGGTTTTTTTCCCCTCCTCCTTTAAACCAAAAGCATCCTGTATTAGATCACTCAGGAATCCTAATCCCCGAAACATTTCCGTTTTAGTCACTCCATCAGACAACAATAAAGCAGAATTTGGAACGGCGCTGCTGCTGGCATGGCAGGGGCACCGCGGGGTGCAGCAGCCTCCTGCCGAGCTTCCCAGACACTCACTCGCTCTCCCTGGGCGCCTCTCGGATCGCTTTTTGGATCGCAGCCCTGCGCTGCCCGAGCTGCGGGCAGGCAGGGGAACCCCAAACCTCCCATGCGAGGGTGGACGATAGTGCCTTTTATGCATAGATGATACATGAATATATATATAATGTAGCCCGTGGTGTGGGGCTTTCTGTAAGCAGCTGGGAACACCTGGGAAGGATAACACTCCAGTGAGAAGATGCTTATTTCTCTTTAACTTTTCTCCTCCCCCGCTCCTTTGCTTCCAGATTAAGGGTTTCGGGTTCTTATGCTCAGAGCTGTCTGAAATGGTGCCTCTTATAAATAAAAGTCTTTCCCCTGGAGCCTGATGAATTAATTGAAGGTGATAACTATAGAGATGCTGTCATCGGTTTTCCTTGCTCAGGAACTCAAGTGGTGAGAGTAGACAGCACGAAAACTAAAGTATACAAACAAGGGCATTTAATGGAGAGAGAGTTGATGGGGTGTGTGCATACTTTTCAACAAAGGAAAAGCGAGGAATCGTCTGGGGTGTGAGTGCTGGATGGCTTATCGGAAGTCCCAGCTTTATTCCTTTGAGGAGGGAAGTCTCTTCAAAAGATCTACCTGGCAGTGATCTCTATGTCCAGCCTTACGCCTATGTCTGGCCAATACATCTAGAAACAGCCAGTGGGGCCCAGAGGAAGATGGGCAGCCTTGCTCACAGGCTGTGAAAGGAAGTCGTTGTCATGCTGTGGGGGTTTTTGCCTTTCGTGGTGCAGGGTGAGGTAAAATATTTTATGTGTGGTGCGACACCGATTTGGTTGTCAGAAGCAGGAACGGGACGTTTGGATTCAAAAGAGGTCTCAAACACCAGGTTGTGGTATATGCTGTAAAGGCCGTGCTCTTTAGTATTACCTCCTTCCAGGAGCCTTTAAGTCCTCTTGGTCCTATCACAAGAGGGTGACAGAGAGCTACTCTGTTAACTTGGGTTACTTGTGCAGAGGGGAGAAGCCAGCCAAGAGGGAGTTTTAAGGAATGAATACATATGTTCAAAATAATCAAAGCCAACTTCTTTTGACGGTCGACTGCTACCAGTTGAATTCATTGTGCTGGGAGTCACTCTCCAGCTTGCTGAATGGGAGGGCTCTATGTGATTAAGGTCTGTCCCTGGCGGTGGGGTCATTTGTTTGTTTCTCTTCCTGCTGATGGGCAACTGAACCTGTTCCTTTCTGCCGTGGGTGCAAGCTCAAAGTTTTGTGGTGACCCACCCCTTTGGTGTCTCTAGTTAGCAAGATCAGATCTGGGAGTGATGTCTCTTCCCAGTTGTACCTTGTCAGGTCAATGACTTCTCAAAGGGATTGGTGACTCTACCCCAGCCGGGGCAGGCTGTAGAGATATCAGTCTTGATCCTCTCATGGGAATCCGAATGTGACCAACATCTCTGTTGGGGTCTTGGGGCCTGCTGCCTTCAAAGGTGAGGAGGTTACAGTATCTACCAAGCAGAAGCCTGGGATGTGTGGTGCAGTAAAACTGTCACTCCTTCTTACCTGTGAAATTAAATCATTGCAGTAATTAAATATGAATGTGCATTAAAAGACACATTAGTTAATAGCTTACTGAGATGAACAGGAGAGATTCATACCTCCCAAATATTTGTGTGAGCTCTCTTCAGGCTCAGTCTTTTCTGGTTGGTTCAAGTGTTAGGTTTTCCTTCATCTAGGTCTGATTGAAGTACTACTGAATTATTGTCATAATTATTATTTATAGCACTGAAGTCAACCAGTGAGGCAGACTTGAAACTTTATTCTTGGGCCCTTTTGGGGAGCAGGGACAGCACATCTGAAGTGGTGGCATGATCAGTAATGCAGTGAGCAAGTGTCTGTGCAGTAAGTGTCTGTGTCCTGCTGGCTGTTTCCAACCCAGCCCCTCTTGTCCTGGCTCGGTAAGGCCCTGTGGACTGGGGGATGGCTGTGCCACAGTACTGTCCTGCCAGGCTTTGTGCAGCTGGGACTAACTGAGACTTGGGAAGCAAGCAGTCTAAAGATGTTACTCAAGGATGAATTATGTCCAGCTTCCTTTTTCCTGGCTGCACAGGCTGGGCAGAACTCAGGGCGGATCTCAGAAGTGGAAATATCTACTGACTTTTCAGTAACGGCCTTTCCAGGAGCATTACAAGGACAAGTTTGCTGAGTTTCTGGGAGCTGGTTTGCAGGTTCCCTCCCTGCCCTGGGACAGATAGCTGTCTGGGATGGTGCTTTGAAATGGATAAATAGGCAGACTGCAGAGAGAATTTCATATTTGAAGGGTGAAGCTTGGCCTCTTGAATATGATACAGAGAAGAAATGCTGGTCTCACACCTCTTCCTGCCTGTCCCTTCCTGGGAAGCTGCTGTTTTACGATGTAGGGATAGAGTGACAGTTCCTGGGAGAAAAGCAGTTTTCCATGTGAAGCCTATTTTTCATGTCTATCAGAAGACACTTTGTAAGAGGTTTTAAAGAGCTTGTCACAGCATTACTATTCCTAAGTGGCAAAAATGCAATGTGCAGAACAAATTTAGCACCTTTTCACCTGATAAAAGCCTCTGAACAATCTTTTGTGCAGGAGCAGGGGGTCTCTTCTGGGGATTAAAATACTTTCTCCTTTGAACTACATCTCAGTAGTTTGAAGTCTTGAACTCATCTCAGTAGTTTCTTCTAGTAGCCTTTTCTTTCCTCTGCCTTCTCTTCTTGCCTGTCTGGAGTCAAGCCTCAAAGTAGCACTAGCCAAGGCATAACAAGATTGATCCTTCTGTTTCCCAGTGTTACAAAGCAAAACTTGCTGAAAGCCATTGCAACAGACTCACCTAGCTATTGAGACAAACTTGCCATGTATAAAATACATACGTGGTGGTTTAGTGGCCAAGAGATTGTCACTTGCTCCCACAGGGACATTTCTCCCTCTTAATGACAAATGGCCAGCTGCAGTGTTCAAACTTTTCCTGACAGGCTGGTTCAGGGGCTGGATTTGGCATGAGAGACCAGGTGAACCACTTGGTGCTCAGAATGGCCGCCTCATCTTTGCAGGTGAGGTGAAGAGTAATGATGAGAAGGATAACTTCCATCCACTGCCCCCTGAGTGTCGCAGGGAGGTCAGGAATGACACTGGGGTCAAGCTGGCATTGTTGGGCAGTGCTGGTAGGGGTCAGCCTTCAGGCCCTGCATACAGCATTGGCCACTCTCATTTCACGAGCTGGTTGCTCAAGGTACATCTCATTCAGGTTTATTTTAAAATCTGGCCTGAAGCCATTGGTCCCAACTGTAGAGCTGGCAGGGAAACTTTAAATGCCAAATTTTTTTTGACCTGATAGCTGTTGTCTTGACAATATGAGTAGGAAGCAGTGTTAATCTGCAGCATGTAGAAGAAAGCCATATGTAACTTAAATGCTGTAAGGAATTATAGCAATGCTTTATTAAAAAAAAGAGAAAGGAAATAAATGTGCCTTCTCTTTATCCAGTGCTGCTCTGCCTCATCAGGTTGCCATCTCTGTGGCAATGTGGCAGTGTGGCAATAAATGATAACTCTGGCTGAGAGAACTGCGCTGTTCTGATTTGTGGTGCTACTGACACCATGATAGCACAGATTTTGGCAGCGCCTTTTCTGCCCTAAAGCAGTGGTTACTAAGTACAGTTGTTCATGAACTTACAGAAGTTCCCTGTTAGTCTCGCAGAATCCCTGTCATCACTGTGCCATTCACTGCTTGTACAGATACATGTAGTACAAGGGTGATCCCCTTGGATCCATGGCTCTTACTGCTTTGTTATGACTTGAATTTTGCTGTGCTGTTTGAGGTGGGGTTGTTAGTGATAGAAAGTACCCATTAAACAGAGCCCTTGTGGAAACACCACACCTTTAAACCTGCTGGTAGCATACTCAGATCAGATGGTATGAGTGTGACTGTTATCTCTGACAAAATGTAAAATCACAATCACAGCTTCCTTTTTTCCTCCTATTCAGAATTCTGTGTAAGGGAGGAAATTAAGACGAAAGTAGGCATGAGTTAAAGAGGAGACTGCACGTTCTTTGGGGGGGACTATAACAGATCCCAAGGATCAACTTGTGAGAACATGACAGTGTATCAAACTTTTCCTTCTAATCCTCTAGGGAAGGGTGAGACACCTCAAAGGCATCCAGTTACCAGCCCAGTGATGTAAAGTGTGTCTGTCTGGGAAATTTCTTGCTGACTGCTTTAGGCAATCAGTTTAAATTCTTGTGCATGTGATTTAGTAATGACATTTTTTCTGTGCATAAGTGCAAAGGCTAGAGACATTGTTTTCTGTCTTAGCTGGGGGCATCTGGTGTGCCACTTAAGGCATCTTTTAAGTAGAAACTGTTTGAAAACCATTTTTCTTGTTGTCTGGTAAGAACTTGTCCCCTCAGAAAGAAGCAGGTGCTTTTGTATGAGGTGGTGTTGTCTATATAATTCAAATGTAATTGGATGGTAACTGAAAATGTCAGCTGGTAAAAGTGTTCGAGAACCCTGGAATCACGTTTTTGAAAGCCACGTGTGTTACAGTGGAGTAACACAGTGAACAGTAACTGCTCTTCCCAGCCCTGAGGTTCCAGCTGTTCCTGCTGTATGCACTTTACTCCTCTCATGTGTGCTATGTGAGAGGTGCAGTGTCTTTAACTGCAGAAGGAACAGGGTTCAGTTGTGAGCCTGTGTGTTTCTCTGTGCTGCCTCACTGGAATTCACCAAAAACCTTTATCTGGAGTTCTTAAGGTTGGCACAAGCAGCAGTGACTGAAATGGTGAAAACTTGCATGGCTGTCCTGGGGAAGGACTGAGAATATTTTCCAGCTGCCTGTGGATTATCATTGTGCCTGACACTTCAGCTGTTCTCTGGGGTGCACTTACACTAGCAGAGAATGGCTGTTCCCTTTCTGAGAATGAGGTGCAGAAAGCAGTCACTGTAGAAGAGAGGCTAGAGAACTGTCTGGGGAAATGTTGTGAAGCTGCAAAAATAAAACATCCAGTGGACTGATCCCACTTTAATGTGCTGTGTCTGCCCTAGGGGCTTGTTGGCTGTACTGCTCTGATTTTTAGAGATATTCTGTGAAATCTAAGAAATGGTGCTTGAGGAAGATGGGAGACAGTGCAACAGAGTTTGTTCTTTTGTATGAGAATATACAACTGATTTCTTGCCATGTGTGACTATTGGAAACATGATGGTTACCATAAGGAATGTGCTTAGCATGACTTCTACAAATCTTCTATAGCACTGTAAAACCCTGTCATCCCCTCAAAGCCATATGTGAACTGTGCCCAAAGAGGGATACAACACATATAATATGCCTGACAGCTGCTAGGGTGGGAAAAACATAACCTCAGCAAGAAAGGCACTTACCTTTTCTTCACAGAGGTGTAGGATTAACTCTGTGATTTTTGAGACTGGAGCATGTTACTCAGAGCTTGGGATGAGTTGGCGTAGAGTGGTGAAATGGACTTAGCAGCAGCAGTACGGTCTGTCTGGTTCTAGTCAAGGTAGAGAAGTCTGTAGAGTAACCAACCTCTTTATTTTGACCCTGATGCGTGAGACTGACATACAGGTTCCCAATAGTTACCCAGGTCCCTCAGATGAAACTGGGGACTTCTTGGGCTAATCAAAAACGTGCTTAAGTGAGCAAAAGTGCTAGCATTCTGTTAATATGATTAACAGAAAAAAAAAAGAGCTCACTTCCTGTTCCCCTCCTGCCATTGCCTTCCATGCTGTTATTCCCTGCCTTCCCTGCACTCGTTCTCTCTCTGCATGAGAGCAGGACTTGGTCATAGGATGTTTGTGGTGTGGCCTGGTGCCAGTTTAACGTCCTGGCTCCCTATTAGGCAGCAAAGCAGAAGTGTTTTTTCCTCATACTAGTTTCCTGTCGTCGTGTCTTCCCTGCTCAGCTGGCAATGAGTGTATCCTATTGGTAAGGGTTGGGTCAGGCCTTTGCAAACAAACCATTGTACTTTTACCTGCAGTTGTCCTCTGCTTCCAAATCCATGGCTGCTCTGAAGCACTACAGCATAAATGAGGCTCTACAGAGACATTCTCAAACATCAGTGCTCTGAAACAGCACCCATTGGCAGGACTAGGGTATACATGCATAAGCAGAGGGGATTTTGCTCTCATCCGGATGAATCCTTGATTTGTCATTCTTTTATGTAGACTGGAAAATATGTTCAACCCTGTGATGTGAGAAATGACAGCAAAACTGGCCTTTCTATTGTATTAAAGCCAAGATAGGAAGTGCTGGCAAGTGAAAAAAACACGTCTTGGTTATGCTTGGTACAAGGGACACTACTGTTGTGTGTCTCCATATCACCTGTCTGCCACTCAGATTGGAGTGGTTTCAGGTAGGTCTCTGAATACCAGCAATCCAGGGCTATTGGGCAATCTTACAGAAACATACCAGTGCGGATAGTTGATAGGCAGGTAAGGCTGCAGGGCAGACTTCTTAAGCAGCAACTTTTTCCACATCCTCTTAGATGGCTTTTGTGGTCAATAGGAAAGCAAGGATGACTTGATAGATCAGCTGATTGCTACTTTGGCAGTCTGCTTTACTTTGCAGTGACTGTGCATTGCTGCAGTGTAGGGCCTGCCCTTCAGAATAGCACAGATGGGCTCTGCTCATATGCACTCTGCACGGCCCTCATTTTTCAGAGGGACACTTGTGAAATCTTGTATTTTTGTCACACAGCACAGTGTGGATGGGCAGCTGGTTTGCTCTGCTTGTTCCGTGGGCATGGTGCTGGATGGCTGGAGAAATTTCACACAGAATACTCATGTTTCCTTTTACAACACTGAGGACAACTCTTGAGTTCTACAGAGGTGCTGAACCAAGGCCAGCTGGCAGTGGAGGAAGGACTTCTGCTTTCCATGGCCTTTGGATCAGGCAGCCAGGGCACTTGCTACTCCTCACTGCAGCATATGATGCTACACGCTTGAACTTCACTGCTGCTGTAAATGGAATTTGTGCTCTTACATCTTCGCTGCAGGAGCTAGCCCATAAAGGCCTCTGAGAGATGAGAGAGTGAGAGAACCATGTATGGTCTCAGTATCCCAGCTGAGTGCTCTTTTCTTCATCATGGAAAGTGACGTGTACACCCTGGAGCCTTGTTTCCTGGCCAGATTCCTTGGCTCTACAGCAGCTGAGTTTCTTTCACTACCCACTGTACTTACCTGTAATCCCCTTCACTTTATTTAAATCTACCCTTCAGTACGTGATGAGTTAGTTCTGCTGCTTAAATGTATTAAACCAGAGAAAACTTTAAATTTTGACTCCCTGGGTGAAAAAAAAGCAGGTTAATTTCTTAACTGCTAAACAGTGTCAAAAAAAGGAGGCTGTTTAAAGCCATTTACACCACGTCTATGCCAATGGAAAACACTTAATTTCCTAAGGAAAACTTTGCAGCCAAAATCAGTTCCAGCTTCTTAAGCATATTTATGCTTCCGGGTGAGTTTCCTACATGTCTTATCTAGTTTTGGAGATGTGGAGATCTCCCACCAATGGGGAGGGGGGGAAAGCAGTAGCTCAGATGCAAGGGCGTGGTGGCAAGAGGAGCATAGGGGTATGTTTGTTCAAGCTTCTGCCTTCCCTCTAGCTCTGCTTGTGGTGTTGCTGTACAAGAGGAGCATCTCCAGAGGAAGCATTGTTCTTGACCACACCTGGTTCTGTGCACAAAATGCGAGACCTTGTGCTTTGTCAGTGCTTGCTCATCAAGCACCTTTTGGGAGGGGCATTTGTAGGCAGCTGTGCTGTGCAGAGAAGGCTGGGTGGGGGCAGCGGGGGAGTACATTCACAAACATGACCCACTGTTTCAAAGTGGCCAGCATGTGGAAACTTGCTGTTTCCTAAGGGTTTTGTTGTGCCGTTAGGGAACTCTGGCCAGAGATGAGACTGTTTCCAGCTGTGGTGAGCCAAGTGTGAACTCACTCTGGGCAAGATGCCCAGATCCACTGGTTTTCTCCTGCCAGAAATCCTCGCCCTACAGCCAGCGATACCAACCTCAGTTTCTGCCATTCCTCAGCTGAAGACCTCTGAAGGAAAAAGAGGACAAGGAGACCAAACAGACCAAGATACTGCTGAGGCGGGGGCAAGAGAAGTCACTGAAGAGCTTGTGCAGGGGATTCCAGTAGTGGTGTGTCACCACCAAGAGCTAGCTGTTGTGGGTGAGGGGTGTAGGGACTTGCTTTTCCTAGGGCAAGTAGGGAGGTAAAAGAGACTAGTTGTGGTGCAAGGGATTGACTTTCCTTGTTTGGGCAGGGCTGCCGGACCTGCAGGGACATGACATATTGCTGGCAGTGCCATCAGGGTAATCATCTGTGAATGAGTATTGTTCCTTTCATTGTGGTTTCAACACACTGGGGATTTCTTCTGTAAAGTAGGATATTGCTTTCCTCTTTTGTGGAAGGTGCCCTTTGGCGTGGGGGGACTGTGTATTTGGGAGTCTTGTCTTCCTCAGAAAAGCCATGACCAGAAAAAAACTTGATCTTCCAGAGCTAGCAGTCCTTGTTGCACTTTCTGCATTGGGGTAGGACTTCTTGCAGAGGGATCCTTTGGTCCAGTGTGATTTTCTGCAGACTGCTCTGTAGTCAGATGCTGTGAAACAGCAAGGAGGTGTGTGTGTCAGGTGTGCAGGGAGCCTCCCTGTATGTTTCTTGTATGGATTTCTGGGCCTTCCAGTGCTGGCAACAGTTGCTAATGAAAGGTAATTTCTTCTCTCTTTGGTGAGTGTTCTTGACTCTTCATAGTGTGGGTGTTTGCATGAGGCTGTTGGAGCTAGCAGGTCTCTGTTAAAGAGTTACAAAAGTGCCTGTTGTCACAACTCCTTGCATGCTGAAACAAAGCATCTCAGGCATGATACTGTGTCAGTAGTTCAGCATGTATACACCTTGTGTGCATTATGTCTTTTCAGTCCAGTTGTGGAGAGGTGTTGGAGCTGATGGAACCACTGTATTAACAGAAAACCTTCTGTTCCTGCAAACCCACCTCCTCCAACACTGATAATTTTCATGTGCCAGCGTATCATTTAGTGACACATTACACTGCCCCTTGATATTGCAGCCTGTTGCAAATAGTCTGACCCAGCCAGCCACTAACAGCCTCCGACTGGGTGCGCTCCTGAAATTTGTTTCCATCCTAAACCCAAAGGAGTGTTTCCCTCCCCCTCCTATAATGGGTTGTTTCTTTAAAGCTGTTAACTGGCCATAATCCAATCATCACTACTGTAATTAGTGAACTGTGTACAGTAACTAAAGCATTTGAAGCATAATATCCTCTGTTTTCAGAGCTTGGAACAACTTTTGCCTGCAGTCCTATGAGAGGTAATTACTGCTGATGGCCATGGGGTGGATGCAGGGGACACAGCTGCCACACTGCCTCTTGTGCCAAGCTCCAGCTGGCACCATGTGGCCTTCCCACTGCAGAGAGAAGCCTAGGAACCCCATAGATGTGAGCTGGTGTGCCTAGCTTATGGTGGTGATCTGCTGTCAGAGCCTTCTCTTTGCAAGCACTGGCAGAAGACAGTAGTGTTGGGTGGATCTTGCAGGGCAGCTGGTGACATTGAAGGTGTGTTATAGTAGGACTTAACGTTTGGTTTATAAACGGTAGAAAATTGCTATGTTGCAGCAGGGTTGATTTCTCCTTGCTGTCAGGCTACCCTCTGATCCCTGTGTGCAGTGTGTATGCTCTCCCTTCACCTACCAAGTGGCTAACTTCTCAGACAAGGCCAAGGAACTTCAGCTTCTGGCTCTGCAGATTGCTTCTGCAGGACTGGGCTTTCCAAGCAGACACATCCCTTGCTACATTCTTGAGCCACTTCTCATTTTGGGAGCAATGAGACAGCTTTCATGAAGGCTTCACCTGTCTCCCCTGTACACCCTGACAGGAGGGCAGTACCGGCATGCTTCTTTCTGTTCTGCTTCTTCATGTTTACCTCTCGAGATGAAGCTTGTTGTAACTTAAGCTCTTCCTTCTCAGGGAGGAGGAGGGGCATGGTGAGGATCAAGTGTGGGCAGCTTTTAAAATGGAGAGCCCTGCTGGATGAGGAGGAGTGAGGGTGGGTGAGTACATGCAAGTACAGAAAGCAAAGGCCCCACAGTGGTAAAATACCTATTTGCCCAGCTGCCAGCCATCATCAGGCATGCTGCACTCAGCAGCTGAGTAGGGTATTTGCAATATTTGGCCTGTGACAGAGTCAGAAAAATGAAAAGGGCTTTTGGCCTAAGGAGTGGGGTTTTTTTGGATTTTTTTTTGTGTTTTTTTTTTAAACCACAAAACAGCAGCAACAACAAAAAACCCCAAAACAAAAAAAGCACAACTACTAGCACCACTGTCAAAACTCACCCACCTAAAACCGACTTCCATTGCAGGGTTTTCATTTTGCTCTTGAGCAATTATTTTTCAGTGTCTCCAGGCTTTGTTGTTGTGTGGTGCTGGGCAATAGTGGCACAGTCTGCAGTATGACCCCAGCAGGTGAAATGAACAGAGAAGCCTCTGATTAGAAAGAGTTTGTTCAATGTGCTCTGGACTTAGCCTAGGAGGGAAGAGATATTTGCACCGCTTTGGACCTTATGCATGCTGTCCGCCTCTGCCACTGCTGTGTAATGTACTTACCTTATTTCCCCAGTAATCTACTGCTGTCCCTGAGCTGTGTGAAAGGTTGAAAATATAAATAAAATACAACTTTTTGTTGCCATGTAAATCACATGGTCATTAAGGTGGGAAAGAAGTCTTAGAATGCCAGTGGCCAGAGCTCTATGTGGTGGGCTCTGTGATGTGCCGAGGTCTCTGCCTGCTGGCCTGAGCAGAGTCTGCCTGTTGGCCTTGCACTTTGCCTGTGCAACTACCTGCATCTTCCTGCACTCTCTTCCTGGGCTTGTAGCCTGCAGGGTAATTGGGGAAAGGGACTGTGTTTCTGCTCTTGTGTTTGTACACGTCCCTGCACCACAGAACTCCAGTCTGTGAGTGTGGTTCCCAGATGCTGCAAGACCATGACCACAAAAAGATGGTAATTTATTTTTTTTTACCTTTGAGTGTGTAAGACCACTTGTGCTAATTGCAGCACGTCCTGTTTGTAGTACTTCCATGCAATGAACTTGACTCAGTTCCATGTTCTTTTGCAGCAGCACCATGTATTTGACTGGCTGTTGGTTTTAAGTGCTGGCACAGCCCCTATTGGCACACCCTGACTGAGTGCTTACCAGTCTGTCCTAAGGACAATAGTGATGAATCACTTCAAAGTGGTGTTTCTGTATTTCTCTCATCTTTAGCTTTGGATATCGGCTTCAGTGTACTGATACAAACTTGCAGTTGTAGACTTCCCTTTCTCCACAACCTTTCAACTCTGTTAGCATAGTACAGCAGTATTTGGTTGTGTGTTTCCGATATGGATATAACCAGAGAATAAAATCACCACCATACTACTTTTGTGAATTTTGCTTTAGTTGAAAACATCTTGTAGTATTCCTTGTTATTTTTTCTACCTGTATTTCCCTGTCCCAAGTTCTACCTTCTCTTCTCCCTTTGTTTTCTTGCTTCACCTTTGTTAACAGGAGTTGAGGAGAGAAATCTGTGTTCCCATCTGACTCTGCCATTGTGTTCAGTGATCTCATGCTTTGGATTGAAGATTGCTGTTCTGCTTTGGTGGGTTGCTGGCTTTCGTGGACTGATACATTAACAAAATGGTGTGGTGCTGAAAAGAGCTTTTGAAGCTTTGTTAGTAAGATTTTAATAATTATCTTCATCTCTTTCATGTAGAGACTGTTTTGGTAGTGTCACTATTTTTCAGAGGTTATTTGAAAGTCCCTCACTGGCATTAGGCTCCAGCAACCCCTGAGCAAGCCTTGCTCTGCTTCTGAGTGGGGCAGCAGCAGGCAGGCTTGAGTTAGAGTAACGTTTGTACTGGGCACAGTCAAACTGTTGGAATTGAAGGTGTGGATTTAGGGTGCACAGCCCATCCAAAGGAACAGCTCTCTAGACAAAGAGCAAAGTTGTTCATCAATGCTGGGGCACTGTACACAGTAAGAGATGTCCTATGGTTGAGTATGCCTCTGGGAATGAGTGTTATCCATACTACAGCAAAGAGTGAGACATCTGCAAAGCTCACTTGGATTTCTGACCTTCTTGTTTGATGGATTGGTAAGTCATGTTCTACTGTGATGAATTCTCATGTGAACCTTTCGTAAGGGTGCTTATTTGTCATGAAATTGCAGTGCCCAGAAAAATCACCACCCTCCCAATCTTAGCAAAAGAGAACAGAAATATTAGCTAAATGTGCCTATTTCTATTAAGGTAACTGGGACTTCATTTACCCACCATTTACTGCTTGCTTTGCCTACACACCTAGTTGATCAAAGGAAGCCAGTTGATATACTCTTTCTGGATTTCAGTAAAGCTTTCAGTACTGTCTTTCACAGTATCCTGCTGGACAAAATGTCCAGCACAGCTGGATAAACACACTATGTGGTGGTTGAGCAGTTGGCTCATGGGGCAAGCACAGAGGGAAATAGTGAATGGGGTCACATCAGACTGGTGACCTGTCACTGGTGGGGGTCTACAGGGCTCCATCTTGAGTCCTGTGCTCTTCAACATCTTCGTAAATGACTTGGACACAGGACTGAAGGGCTACTAAGCAAGTTTGCAGATGACACAAAACTGGGAGGAGCTGCTGACTGCCTTGAGGACAGGGAGATCCTGCAGAGAGACCTCAACAAATTAGAGGGCTGAACAATCACCAGTTGTAGGAAGTTCACCAAGGGAAAGTGCTGGATTCTGCACCTGGAATGGAGAACCCTGGATGTTCATACAGACTGGGGAATGAGATGCTGGAAAGCAGTGCCGGGAAAGGGACCTGGGGGTCCTGGTTGATGGCAAATTGAATCTGAGTCAGCAGTGCCCTGGTAGCCAGGAGGGCCAACCCTGTCCTGGGAGACATCAGGCAAAAGGCATGGCCAGCCAGTCAAGGGAGGGGATTGTCCTGCTCTGCTCTGCACTGGGGCAGCCTCACCTTGAATATTGTGTGCGGTTTTGGGCACCCCAATATAGGAAAGATATTAAGCTATTAGAGAGTGCTAAAGGAGGGCAACAAGGTGGTGAAGGGTCTTGAGGGGAAGCCATATGAGTGGCAGCTGAGGGCGCTTGGTCTGTTCATCCTAGAGGAAGGGAGACCTCATCACAGTCTGCAACTTCCCCATGAGAGGAAGAAAACAGGCAGGAACTGTTCTCTTTTCTGTGGTGACCAGTGACAACACTCAAGGCAATGGCCTGAAGTTGTATCAGGGGAGGTTTGGGTAGGATATTAGAAAGAGGTTCTTAACCCAGGGAGTGTCTGAGCACTGGAACAGGTTCCTCAGGGAAGTAGTTGCAGCACGAAGCCTGACAGAGTTGAAGAAATGTTTGGATGATACTCTCAGACACATGGTGTGAGTCTAGGGGGTGGTCCTGTGCAGGGCTCAGAGTTGGACTCAATGATCTTTGTGGGTCCCTTCCAACTTGGCATATTCTGTGATTAGTAGACAAAATATTTTATATCTGTATATTGGGGAAAATGCACTCCAGAGTTCTTAATGTAGTTTATTTAGTGCTTATCTGCTTTTGGCTTGTAAATTCTGCTACTTCTGCAGCATTACAAAATAGATGAATAAATGTTTTGTGTAATTGCTGTCTGTAAAGTGTATTCTAGAGAGTTTGCCAGAGGGTAACATAAGTTATATTCAAATTTGAGTCCCTGATATTTCCAAATACTCAACTTTTATGTTTTGCACCTGATTTATTTAACTTTTGCACGTGCTAGTGCTGAGTGTTCTCTCTTTATGCATTTATCTGGGATAAGACTCACTCCAGATGCAGTTTCAGTCTTTAGTCTAGTCTGACTGTGCTTATGTGCCACTTGTTCTCAGCTGGATGCACTCATGATCAGTAGCTGCACATGCTGTGGAAAAGTGGTTTTCAGACAAGTAAGAGCTGAGCCTAAGGTTAAGAGAAGGGGATCGCAGGGTGCCGGAAGTGAAGGGTAAATGCAGATTGGGACTGCCCTCTTAAATGGCAGCTTGTCAATAAAGTGGTCAATGTCAGCCATGAAACCAATCCTTTTGAAGCTGCAGCAAATGCAGCGGGGACTTGGCTCCTGACAGCCGGGTTTGTCCTTTGTTTCAGACTTCTGAATACCTTTTGCTAGGTTGGAAAGCAAAGCAATGCTTTCTCATTTTATTTAAGCCCTGTCCAAATTCCTTGAATTTTTGCAGCTTGAACCAGGTGATAGTTCCAGTCTGCATGTGAAAAGGAAAGTGTCAAAAACTCTCCATAGGTAGGAATGCAGCTTATAAGCAACTCTAGCCATGCAAGATGTCTGAGACTGAGGAAGGGTTTTGGGATGGGGAATGGAAATCTGCCTGCCACAAGTAAGTCATGTTGAAAGCTGTGAGACTATGCTTATGACTTCATAGATTAAGGGAGCTGAAACTAGCAATAGCTGCTTGAGGAAGAGTTGTTCCTTCCCCACCTTGCAAAGCACGGCCTCTGCATTGCTTGAACATTTACTACTTGTGGACATGAACTGTGAGCCAGATGAAAGAACTTAATCAGTGTTAAAATTAATTTACCAAAACAATAAGAGGGAGAAGAGTTAAACCTAGATAGCTCTCCACAGTGAGGGAGCAGCAAGAGAATGGGAAAGAGCTGGAGAGAGTTTAAGAAAAAATGCAGTCTTGTCTGTTTTTGCTGTGGAAATAAATCCCAGCACATCTGTGTTCTGAACATCACATTGCCTGTTCCCCAAGCACTGGCTCTGGACTGGGATTTGGCATCTGTCTCATTTTCAAGTCCAGCACAGTCTCCTGCCTTCTTGGAAGTGAGTGCTTCATGGCTGGTCAAAGAACTGCTGCACAGCAGCTGCTGATCTGGGAAAGAAGCTGCTTCTGTTGCCTGTGGAGGAACATTAACTGCCTCTTCTTAGGCCCTGCAGAGTTTGCCAGAGCTCAGAGCAGTTCTCACGAACCCAGTTGCTGAAGCTTTGAGGAAACAAAGCTGCACAGCAACTGCAGTCTTTAACCCTCCAAGTCTGAAAGCTCAAAACCTGAAGACTTTGCCATGCTGCTTTGCAGAATACCAAACTTCTTCCATGAACAGGTACCAGTGATCTGGTCCCCATGTTTAAAGAGAGGCAAGACAGTTGTAGGGAGTTTGGGTGGCAAAGGGTTGTGATGTGGGATGGCCCCTCATTCCTGGGATCTGGTGCTTGCCTTTTGGGAGAATACAAATGGGGTTGTTTGCTGCTACAGAGAGGTAAATGGGAATTCCCTGTCAGCAGGGTGATGCTCTCCTGTAGTTTCTTTACTGATGGGTACCTGACTCTTTATTCCCTATCCAATGCTTAGTGCTCTGATCTGGTCTGCTTTTGCTGGCATATGCACATGTGTTGTTCTGCTAACTGTTGCTTCAAATGTCATTCAAAGTTGACAGCATGAGCATGTCAGGACTCTGTGCTGAGTATTGCTGGGTAGACCTCAGCCTACAGCTGTCCTAAATACAGAGAAACCACACAGAGAGCTGGAGACAGGCTCTAAATTATCAGGGCTGGGTTCTTAAGCATCAGGAAGTCAGAAAAAAAAAAAGCGCTACAGTAGCCTGCTAACCAAATGCTAGGGGCTTAGCTTTTTGGCAGCTGAGAAGGGAAGAAATAAATTCTCATTCACTTAACAATACCTTACCTGTGTGCAGAAATGAGTTGGCTGGCTCATGGCATGGGAGACAGTTTAAGTGGAAATGACTAACTTCCTCTGGCAGTTACCAGTACACTGCATAGGATGTAGGAGGTAGAACGTGAGGAGGTCCTGGGCTGCTAATAAGTGTAGCTAGGCTTGCTAAGTGTCAAGTTGAATTTAATGCTGTGAAAAGTCTGCTTTCTGAGTTGGATTGCCTGATTTCTGCAGGAAGAAAATGTTTCCCTTTCAAGCACAGTGCTCTGTGGTCATCTGACTGAATAAGAGGAAGCAAGAGTCTTGCAGAGGTTAGATCCTACATGCCTTGATAATAGGTTATGTGATCCTATGGAAGGGAAGAGAATTCCATGGGAGAGAGGGCCTGAAATTCATTACTGTTGTCTCCTGGCCTGCGGGTTCAGGTCACATTCTCTTTCCAGCCTGTGGTGGGTGCTAGTGTAGGATTGCATGGTCATAACTGCATGACACGTGTGGCAGCAGTTGGAGTGGGAGAACAGTGTGCAATGCTCTGCACTGGATGCTTGTGTAGCAGCCACCGTGTCCCTGGGTGATGGCCAGTAACTACTGTAGAGTGTAACAATTGTGTGATTGCTTCCTGAGGAAAGGGTTGGGACAACTGTACCCTTGCTCTTCAAGCCCACCCACTGTTTATTCAGCGTGTTGGGAGTGGGATTATTTCTTCCTGGCCCACAGACAAGATCAACTCAGGCCTCGCACTGCAGGATCTTAATTATCCATACCCTTTTCCCTGTGAAACTGCACGTAATATTGCCTAGCCATATGCTTGGATCAGAGCAGGGTAAATCACCAAACAGCAGACTTCTAGGAGGCCTGATTGTGGTCTAAGTTGCATACATCCTTCTGCAACCTTCCGTTGTGTGGATGTGACTCTTTAGAGGAGACAGCAGCAAGCATGAAGCTGAGGACAAAAAGCCAGTTGGTTTGTGGAGGTGGTGTTTTGCTGTTCCCGGTTCAATTTTGTGCTGACGTGCAGCTGCCTGCAGGAAGAGGGTTAAGCCCACAGTATCACATGGCACAATTCTCTTTACTACATACTTCTCATAATTGGGGCTGGCATCCAAATCCGGATGATTAGCACTTAACCAGAGACCCTGAAACAATGTGTTTCATGTTGGTATTCCTGTGAAGCTACGTAGTCTGCCATAATTTTTCTTGCAAAGACTGTGGTTCTCCCTGCAGCCTTCAAAGGGAGCTATGGACAGAGCAGAAATTGAAGAGTTTTAGGACAAAGACTGGATTGGACTGAACTGCGTTTGTCTGTGGAGTAGGCTTGAAGCCAGGGGAGTTTTGCCAGGAATTCAGTTATACCATAACTTGATCTCTACCAAAGGAGGTCTTTGCCTCACCCAGGGCGCTGGCTCAACAGTGATCAGTCAGGGGAATGAGACTATGCCACTTGGCGTAAGGGTTTGGATAGGTGTTTTTCAGCGATTTGACCAGTGCTGAATAAAAGCAGTGGTGGTGGTAGGGAATTGTGTGAAATTCATATTAGTTTTTGAGGTGTGGTTTTCAGTAAGAGGGAAGGTATCATTTTTCAGCATGGTCTGTACCTTATTCTTGCTATCAGCATGGGCATTAGTGTAACAAACTTCCACGGGGCCCAAGGCAGGTTGTGATTTACCTTCCTACTACTCCTTCTGCACAAGGCAGTTCCCTCTGTTTCTTTCTCTCTTCTAACAAACTCATTTCTGCTCATGCATATACACAACATGGTTTTTTTACCTTCAGTGTAGTGGCAGTCCATCTGTAAAGACCTGCTTTGGCCTTTATAGAGCTTCAACACTTGGCAGCAAGCTGCATTGCTGCTGTTTCTGAACACAGATTGCAGAAATCTGTTTTTCGCCATGCTTCCAAAAGTCTTTTTTCATCATCCTCTTTATGTGTTATCTGAAAAGTCACATCAACATCGTCCATGGATAAAGTTTATATGAATTAAACATGGAAGAGGAAGGACAGAGGTGTACTTTTCCCCCCTTCTCTTTGATTAAACCAATGCTAATGGAAAAGAACTTCCCTTAACCATCCTGTTTGTTATTGGGGTCTACCTGCTTAGGAAACTCAGGCTGAAAGGAATTAAGAGAGGCTTTCTGATCTAATCACAAGCTTGAGATAAACCTTCCATATGTCTGCTAGTAATGTCAGAAGGGCCCTCCTTTTTTTTCCTCGAACACAGTGACTTTGTTTTACTCTTGTACTTCAGGAGGAAAGGAGATGAGTTTCTGCCTCCTGTTCTGTTGAGTGCTGGCTGTGGCTGCTAACTGATGGTACAGTGTCTTAGCCACAAGTATTAAAAATGTAGTTTGAGTCTGTCTTGAATTAACTCTTTTATATTGGTCTTGCATTGAACTGCATTATTGTAGGAGAAACAGAAAGCTATTTGAACTTCCAGAAATAGTCTCAAATTCCTCTGATTAGAAGAGTCATGCTGGGTGTCTTAGTGTGCTGGCAAGATACCTTTTTCAGGAGATATTGACAGACCTTGTATGGATATTTCTGGAATGAGGTTTTTAGGTTTTCTGAAACAAGTGACAATAAATGTTCCTTGACTGTTTGTACAAAGGTAATTTGATTTTCATGTGGTACCTTACACTGCTGTCTGTCATGTGTATGTACCTTACCTCGCTCAGATAATTTTTGAGAAAACAGATAACAAACATCATGGCAATGATGAGTTCAGGATTGCAAATGTACTGCATGTCCTGCCATTTGAGTTATCTATTGCTTATCAGTGGCTTGTTTGGGTTTCTTTTCATAATGCAATATGATGCAGGGTCTGCTAGTTTTATTATTCCTACTGTATCCATGCATGCATATATTGCAGTAGAAATTATTTAAGCATTGCCTAGCTAAGGAATGAAATATCCGTGTGTCAAAGATCTTAAAAAGGTCATAAAATGAACCAGCCTCAACAGCCTTGCATTTTTTACTGTGTAACCATTATGAATAGTCACCGTGTGTCAGTTGTGATATTAAACTGAACTGCAAATGTTTTGCTTAGCAACTGTTGCAAAGGAAAATTGTCAGGCAACAGCAAAATTAGGCATGGAGATTATGGAAGGCACTCTTTGTAGGAGATGAGCTGTGCTCTGACGTGTTATCTGTGACTAAGTGATTTGGCATTTTCTTGCACAAACATGTAAGAATACGAGCATTTGTGAATAGGCATCAAAGCAAGTTTGATCTAATCCCCTAGCTTCGTCAGTGCTCTTGCTGGTCTGGCTTTTTGTATATAGTAGATATCTCTAGGTAGCTTACCAACCCAAGGCAACAGCGTGAAAGAGCTTGACATGGTAGTAGCTTCTACCATCAGACCTTGGGCGGCAGTGAAGAATTTGAGCAGCCATCCGGCCACGGTAACTGAAGAAAGCTGGTTGGCTTAGTCATTTCCCTTCATGAAACCATTCCCTTTCCCCTAAAATAAATGATGTACCTGAGAGGATTGTGACCAATACCACATTTGAGATTTCCCTACTGTGGAATTACACCGTGGTTGATGGTGATGTAAGCACGAGCATGAATGAGGTACTGGTTTGTCCACTCTTAAGTACAGGCAGGGCAAAATGATCAGCAATGCCATGTACTGTCTGCAGAAGTGCTTGCTCAATAGTATTGGCTGTGGAGTCATCCAAATGGAGGGCAAGTCTACAGCAAAGTAGGCTATAATTTTGTCATATATGGGTATGCGCATATTATAGAGAACACTGCATTTAAAGTCTCCATGAAGAAGGGGGCTAATCCAGCAGTCTTTAAGCATAAAGTCTGAAATAAGAAATTGGTACTAAGCTAAATGACTGCTTTAAGCATTTATGTTAAGCAGTGTCTGTATTCACGTGTCTCCTGCCCTTGCTGCTGTACTCTTAACAAGGTACTGTCTTAGGAGAGGCATATGAGTAGCAGTTGGGTATCAGAATACAAATACTATCAGGGTAAGAACTCTTTCATTAGGTGTTACTTATTCATGGGAGAAATGATTAAAGGCAAAGGAAACCTACCTTGAGCTGGCACATGTGTTGTGCCTCAGAGTGTGCGGGAGCCTTTCTACTGGATTATCTGTGAGAAGGTGCTTGACATTTGTCTTACAGGCTGTTTTTTACTTGATTATTAAATTCTATGCAAAAAATAGATTAAAAAGTTATGTAAGGAAGAGTCAAAGTACAGCTTAGTAGCAGTCTGCTCAGACTGCTTACCCGGTCTTGATGTGAAAGTTTTGTTTTTCCCAGTATCCCAGTGTTGCAGTGAGGTTTTGATAATACTTTCATTGGACTTACAGGCCAGGGCTCAGTTAGAACCAGAGCACAGTCTCCTCAGTACCTGCGCTTTCTTTCTTGCCTGTCTCAAATGCATATCATATGGGAGAGGGGAATTGCTGTTTTGCTTGGGTGACAAGCCAAGTGGAAGTTCTCCAAGATGAGAGGTTCCATGTCTGAACCAGGTCATGCAGGAAACCATTTTCAGCCAAGTGTTATATTTTTCTGAAATTTGCTTCCTACCTGAGACCAGGATATTTCTGCAAGTCCTATCCCTTTCGGTGGAAAGATACGAGAGAGGACATCCCTCACTGTGATGGGTCTTGGCAAGTCTGGTATGAGCACTGGTGCCACTTGCTGTGGTTTGGACTTGCAGTTCTGTCATTCTGTCTGCCTCAAGTGGATTTTGTGTCCTTCTTGTCAGGAATTCTCTTTGTTGCAAGCCACTGTAGCTCACAAATAAAGCTGGAATCCCTGCTACCTCATCCTGCCCTCAGGTGAAATGTCTTGTGGAAATAATTTGCCTTTCCCTGACCAGAGACCTCATGTTCATCCCTCACATCAGGACTGGAACCTCTTCAAGCTCCTTGCCCTGCTGTACCTGTGGCGTTTCAGTCATGGTAGTAAAGGGTGTGTGTTGTTCTGTTACAGATGTAGCGCTGTAGCTGTTGTACTTGATCCCTCCTGCATCTCTTTCATCACCATGCTGAGAAGCACAGTGTGAAACAGGCTCTGGGGGATCATCCGGTGCTGCTGGCAAACACTGGAGAAGCCTGTGTTGTCATTACTGACTTGCTCTTCCTTGCAATTAAAAAAAAAAAACCCTGTTTAAAAAAAGAAAAAGTATTACTTGGATGCACCTGCTTTTCCAAAGGCTGGAGTGGAAAGAAATGGTGTCTCAGAAGAAGTGAATGGGGCAATGCAATCAGGCATGCTGCATGGCTCCTGGGGTCTTCACAGGGCGGGTGAGAGGGTCAGCTTAAATTAGATGGAGGAAAGAAGCTTTTTGCAATTAAAGTGATAAAACACTGGAACAGGTTGGCCAGAGAGGTAGTGGCTGGAAACATTCACCTGGGAACATTCAAGATCAGGTTGGATGGGGCTCTGAGCAACCTGATGTAGTTGAGGATGTCCCTGCTCACTGCAGGGAGAGTGGACTAGATGACCCTTAAAAGGTCCCTTCCAACCCAAACTATTCTATATTCTCTGCATCACAGGAACTAAGATGTGTCTGTATCCTGAAGAATTTCTAGGTAAAATTAGTGGTTCCAGCTCTCTGTGTGCAAGTATAAAGCAGTGGGCATCCTTGTACTTAGTTCTTCCTGACAAGCCAGACCGCAAACCATTTTTTGTGGTCAGAAGCCACATCTGAGAATGTATACCAGCTGGGGACCTTGTAGCTAAAACAACATACATTTCAGATGAGATCAGAGCTTCCTAGAAAGAAAAAAAAAATCTGAGGAAGGATATGGATTAGAGATGATTGCATGCATGCTCAGTTTAGGCAAACAATACATTGGTTTTGATGCCCTGTTTTACAGAGGGTGCTGAAGCACTGCTTTCTGAGGCAGCCTGGTTCTGATATCCACCCAAAATTAGTATCTTTGTAAGATTATTTCAAAACTCGCAGCACGAAAGGTAAAAAGTACCAAGCCTTAAATGGTTTCATTTCTGTGTATGAGAGAAGGGCACCTCCCTATGCTGCCCTCAGAGCTGCTATTGTCACTGGTAGTTAATATGTAACCCCAATGTCCACAAAAAGTCTAGATTTCCACAATTATTGCTGTACCTTGGCAATGCCTTTTTCAAGAGTGGCAAGGGAGGGGCAGGAAAGGGGATATTTCCTTTGTATTGCCTTAAAAGTGCTAAACAAACCAACTGTAAGCCACAAAGTATTGATCTGACCTTCGCCTGAGTCAAAGCCTACATAAAATCTGCCATAGATATGTGGAACAATCACTGCATAATTGTATTATGCTCTTTTCTACTGAACTGTAAAACAGAAGTAAATTGAACCTCTCAGATGATTTATGGAGCTTGCTTACAAAAATGTTTTGTTCCTGCTGCCTCCTTGTGTAGGTTCAGGACCTCGCTGTGCTCTGCATGCAGGTGCAGCATGGAGCAGTGTGGTCTTACTGTGATGTCAGTAATCCTTGTACATCCCATTCTTTTCTCATCTGTACTTGCAGTCTTACATCTAGGGTATTGCTGTTTGTTAAGCAGATAGTTGACGGCTCTTCCCTGTTTTGTCCTAGCTTATTTTGAATTAATTTAGGATCTTGTAAAATGCTCCAATAAAGCTGAATCCTTGAGGATTTATCACCAGTGACTTTTGTCATTATGTTACTCAGCTGTGTTTGGTTGCATCTAGTTCTTCACAACTAGACTTTCTAAAACAAAATATGACCTTACTGGTCATCTTCTTTTTTCGCTATCACTAGTAATAACATCAGGTGATATTTGTGCTTGTATGAGATGTGTAATCCCCTGCTTAGTTCTCTTCACAGTGGAGACTAGCTACTTTTATTTTCTGTCTTCTAGCTAGTTTATATTCCAGGGGAGCTATTTGCCTTTGAAAGGTCAATGATTTTATGATAACAGCAAAGTTGGGGAGAATAAGTCAAAAGTTGGGCAACAAAGAAAAAAAGTGCAATGCAAACTGCAGGCTTGTTTCTAGAGGTGTGGCAGGATGGGACAAGCCAAGTAGGTTTGTTCCTTACCTAAACACCAGCACACTGAGGCAGTGTAGGGAGCCAGAATTCATTAGTAACAGTGCTTGCTGAATGGCTTGTTATCAAAGAATAAGTAGGTTAATATTTTACTTTGGGGGTGAGACACTACTTTTCAAGACGAAAGCAAGAATTGAATACAACAGTATGTAGGAAAGCGTGTACTAGCATTATTTTGCATGTTTCAAGGATGGCATGTTGTCATTACTATTGACTTGTTTGAGTTGCCAAGGACAGCTGATATTTAGTGGAACTTGGATTCTAAGGTCACTTCCTGGGAAAAAAGCCTTGCTGATAACCAAAGCAAGGGTGGGCTTTGATAGCCCAGCAAAGGAAAGAAGAGACAAGGACACAGCTTTCAGTGCTGTTTCAACTGGATCCCATTTTAATGGTTAGCCATTATCGCTTAAAGCCTTCACCAGGAAGATGGTGTTGACTTAATACCTGTGGAAGGTGCAGTCAGTTTAGCTGTACTATGGTAGAGGCTCATTTGAGTGTGGTGATGGTAATGCATGTGGAGCCCATTGTCTGGAGGAGCAGTACTTTCTGGATGTTGTCTTCTCCTGCCCTTTGCCAGGAGACAGTATGTTCTGAAATCATGGATTTCCATTCCTTTTCTTGGGAGGCAAGGCATGTGATTGGATACTCATTTTGGTCACCCGGTGTAGAAGGCCAATGAATTGATTTTGGCACCACAGTTAAACTAGCTTTTGGTGGAACTTTCTTTGTGTTGATGAAGTCTGCTACAGTTTTTGAAAGCCAAGTGCGAGACATTTTGTCTGAGTGGGAACTAAGCTCCTGTGTTGCCTCTACCACATCTCTTCAGAAGATGAAGACCTGGAGCAGGACATACCTCAAGGATGGGGAGGTGTTTCTAGGGCCATGATTTCACCTGTAAGATTCCCTTTGTTCTCAGATGAGTGGATACAGGAGCTGTGAGTGCTCCTGGTGCATTAGTTGGAAAGCCAGGTCTCAGCCTTCAAGACTTCAGGAAGAACATGTGCTTCTTGGAGTGATCACAGCACATGGAGGGGCTCCTGAGTTCTCTGTTAAATTCAAACAAGTGGGATAGAGATGAAGAGCAGCACACAGGCCCTTTAAGAACGAACTGGCAAAAGAAGAGCTCACTATTTAAATTTAGTGCAGACGAAGAGGGAAAAAATTCCCTACAGCATCTGGTTTATATTACTGCTCTCTGCCTCAGTAGAGGGTGTGTTTACAGTGAAGCTCTCTGTTCAAGCTGTTCGTTTCTCAGGAACTCTGAGGTCAGGGTATGCCTTGCAGCTATCTCTATATTCTCCCTTTGGCCATCTTAACTAATCACATCTCGGCTGTTGAGCAAAGAGGAGGGGTGCCCTGTTGGACTGAGGTGCCTGAGTACAGCGCTCCATCTTCCAGGGATCTTCAACACTGCTTACTATTGTGGCTTCTTCCCATTTTGCTCAGCCTAGAAATGGAAGCAAATAGTTCCCTGATTATGAGTTCACATAGACATATGACCAGTGGCTATGTACAAAGACTAAAACTGCTGATGTGCCTGTGTCCTGGCTGTTTTAATGCTTTCAACAGAGCCAGTCTCTTCTGATTTTTCTAAATATAAGTTTGAAGCAGAGTGTGGGAGGTGGAAAGAGCAGAAGGGTGGTTGGGTTTTAGCTGTGGTGGAATTTCTCTTTTGTGCGTGTGGTTTTTTCCTTTTGTTAGCGCATGGTTTGTGGTCTGAGCAGTTTCAGCAGAGCCCAGCACCAAAAGGAAACATGAACACAGTAGCGGTAGTGGAGCAAGCTGCTCATCAGAAAGTAGCGCAGCTTTGCACAGGTAGTGCTTTGCACAGTGCTGTGATAGCCTGTGCAAGTGCTCGTCTCCACTGGTAACTTGTGCATCCTGTAGTGTACCTTCTAAGGACTGAGTGCACCTCAGTCGTGAATGCTGTAAAAGTGGTCGTTGGACTCAGCTATTAGCTCCTGTCCTCTGTTTGGCAGATGGGATGGTTAAAAATTTACCCAATGTACATATCACCTGATAATATATCTTGCATGGCAAATTTCATCATGTTCAAGGATAAAATGCAAATTTTTTTAGACCTAGAGCTGTGGAAAAAATAATTCCTTGCCCACAGAGCTAGTGATCATTTCAATGTCTGCTATTTGAAACTTTTGGGAATAGATGCCATATGCTTCCAGACAGAAAGAAGAGAAATGGAAAATCCTGTATTTATGTTCATGTATAATACAGATTTTTCTTGTGGTCATTCTCTCCAACTGCTGCTGGACTGAAGCCTGTTGCCACTACCACCAGACTGAGATTAAAACTTGTAACACAAAATAAACTGTTCTCCCAGCTATATTTGCAATTTCCCTTGTCCAAGAAAACATATAACTAGTCCCTGCCTTCCCTTTCTTCCTCCTCCTGTCCCAGAACGAGTCAGAAGCAGTTCTCGTCACACTTCTCTTTAAACAGTAGCAAAGGCAAATAGTAATTGGTCTTTGCCGGACACCATTCAAATCAGTCACCTCAGGTACTGGTCATCCATGCATCTTCTTACAGAGGAATTGAAACTTAAACCTGACCCTTGCCTCTCTGCCATCCTCCTTCAACAAACCACCATCTTTTGAGCTGCCGTGTTCTTTTTCCAGTGACTGTCCTCCTAGGGACAGCCTGCTAGCACTACTCTCAGGAACTGATGACTGATGGCAAAACTGGCTGCCATATGTGTGCCCTGTTCCTTGATGATGCTTTGGGAAACACTGATACGTAGTTGGATGTTCAGCAATTACTGCAAAAGGGCAGCCCATCTCAAACTCTTAGAAATGTTCTTTGACCGAAAATGCATATCCTATTTACTGTATTGCAGTGCCTTTTTTTTTTTAAAGTGTATGTTTTCCACAGAGGAAAAGCAATATTAGGATGACTTTTTTGTTTTGATTTTTTCCCCATCCCCCCAGCAAAATAAGCCAGAACCTGGCAATCACAAAATCCCAACGTTTTGGCCAGTTTTCTTTCCCTTCTGCAAAATACATTTGAGTATGCAGCTAATAATTCAATTGTATCTGTGAGGTTGTTTCCAAAGGAAATTGTATTCCATGATGTGTACCCATTAGACTTCTGTAAAATACCACCCTACCTGGAAGCCTTTAAACAAGTTCATGCACAGAAGAAGAAAATGGGAGCATGAGACATCTGAACTATGGCTCCTAAAACTCATCACAACTCCACTGCCAGAGAAAAATCCTGCAACATGTGACAAAGTATTTTTACTATATACACCCTTGCTGTAAACAGACCCTTTTCTGTAGAACAGGAAAAAGATACCTCAGATTGTCAAAGCTATCCTGAAACTCGCTCCACGCTTTTCTAAAAAGGGTGAATTTGCACCTATTAATTGGGTATTTAAAATCAGTATTTAAAAAGAAAGTATCTGGAAGTGTGATTAAGATTGAAATGGAGCTATGGAAAGGAGGCGAAAATACGAACAAGTTGTATAGAATTGTCAGTAAAAAAATAATTTTAACTTTGCTTCTGCTGAGATTTTACTCTTCTATCTTTGCCCTTTCCCAAGATATTTGCATTAATGCATATCTTGGGACCTTTGTCATGGCAAATAAGAATTGTTACAATCTTCTTTCTTCCAGTATAAAGCTTTTTTTTTTCTTTTTTTTTTTTTAAAAAAAGGCTATCTAGCTTTTTTTATTAAAAGAGCTGAGACACCATAGACTCAGAGGTATATTCATCTTCCTTGACGAAAATACATGATTTTTCTTCTCAAATCTCACTTCTCATCCACTGCCCATCTCAAGGGTCTTCCTTTGCAAGGGAAAACATTGCATTTTTTTCTCCCATCCCTTAACTGAGCTTTGGCAACAGTGCTGACACTTTTATACCCAGAATGATGCCTCCTTCAGCCTACTGAAGAATGCACCTTTTATACCAATGCCCTTTCCTATAAATGGAAAAATTCTGGGTATGTGCAGAGCAGAGTGGAAAAAAACCCCAACCTAGTGCTGGCATTCACCGTCCAGTTTACATCAGCTGTCCTCTCTTGTGGTGAGCTCTTTGACCTCATCTCCTAGAAATGAGAAAATGCAAGAATTTGAACGTGTCTGTGGCTAGGGCTTAAATCGTACTCTGTCCTCAGTCACTGGAGTTGCTACAGATCCAGCTCCTGCCTTCCAGTTATTTATGTACTTTTCTTGACTGTCCTGTGTGCCAATTTCCCCAGCCAGACACGGTAGTGTGGTGTTACTAATCTAGGTTACATTTGGGCTTGTTGCATCTTTTTAGAGGTGACTGTGGAGCAGAGTATGACTTTTACAGAAGGCAGTCCTGGGTTTGTCCCCACGTCCTCACCCGTCAACGGAGATGTCCATTTGCCCAGGGCATCTCCTGTGTCCCTTTGTGCTCTGTCCCTCAGTGAACATAGTTTGAAGCCTCCAGCTCTCTGAGGTGGAAAAGTAGAAACAGAAAACATTTCTTGCTAGGCTGAACTGGCTGGTAGCAGTGTTTTCCTCCCTACTGCAGTGTGTTTCCCGTTATGTTCCCTTAGGTTTTCCTGTCATCAAGATGATGAAAGTCTTGCTGCTAGGTTTAAAAAGAGATCAAATTTTTCCCAATAGTATCTAGTAAAGTGTTCTGCCTGTCTGCTTTTAAATAACGCAGCAGCTCCTTATGGTTTCTTTGGACTTGGTTGGAGTCATCAGACTTTTTCTGTCGTTCTGCCACACTCCCCCACAGCGCAGGGCTTGAACCCAACTCCCTGCAGTCACTGGAAACATTCTCCTTGGTAGCCTTTGGGTTAAGTCCAGAAAATTTGCTGACTGCCTTTCCCAGACTTTACCTAGGGCAGCTATTCTAATAAGCCCAACACCCTCCCAAAGTATTGCAGATCCGTGGTGCATGTGTCTTTAAGTCTCACTTCCTTTTTCCTTTTTATAGAAGTTTTGGAAAATTAGACTGTAAAACCATATCACAGCCTTTTAAAATAATAAACAATACTAATAGAGATTAGTTTAGAGGTACTATGCTACTGGGAACTGAAAATGCCTTTGCTAATGGTTCAGGTTGAATAAAAGATCAAAGGGAAAAAAAACTAAACCCGAATGTTTCTCTTTCGCTTTTAATCCTTGATATCAGTCCCACATCTGACTTCTTTTAGATAGTGTTTCTTCCTTTGATAAACTACATAAGCAGTCTCAAAACAAAATAATCAAGGTAAAAATAGATAAAAATAGAGATTTTGCCCATGAGATCAAGTAAGTTTTTTAAGACTACATTCCCCTCAAAGTTGAGTCATATTCTCCTTAGATTCCCAGCCTGGAGACTTGCTGGCTGAGGGCAGGTGAGCCAGCATTGCTTACATCTCTCTTAATGCAATTGCTGCTTTCTTGGGTTGTCTGGAACAATGAACCACAGCAGTCTGGAACAAAGCTCCTCCTGTAATTATGCCCTATCATAATGTTTAATCTTCAACTGCCCTTTTTTTCTTACTTTATTGTAATCCTGGTCTGAACACAACATGCTGGGAAGACCTGACCTGAACTCCCCTTCTTCTTTGCACTACTGAACCTCAGTTCCTATGTTTGCCAGGTACTAATTCTGCAGGGGGCTGTCCCCTGGACCCCTGTTACAGCCTCTACATTGCATAGTCTTTGCCAAGCTGTGTTTTTCTTCCACCGCTGTTTCTGGTATTTTGGCTTAGGTACTCAGACACTATTTTTCACTGTGCTGTGCAGGTATACCCACAGACTTGGCACAGATCACTCAAAGCATACCTCAGTACCAGTCAGGGCCATATATGCTGCATGAAGATAGGAGATCCCATCACGTGCAGTGCATGTGGTAGTAAGCCTGTGTTAGAAGCTTGCAGTGGCATGCAGATGCCATAAGGCCCATGAAGATGCTCACTAATGAGGCCCCTCCTTGGGCTGTGATGTACACTGAGAAATTACTTGCTATTCAGTACTACTGTAGACAGTTTAAATCCTGTTGTATCCTGGCTCTTAGATGAGATATTCATGCCTCAACAAGGATTAAGATTCCAGAAAAGACCATCTTCATAATCTCACCACCAACAGTAGCTTTAGCACTTTTGGTATCCAGTTGAAAGTAGATCACCATGCAATTTAATTATAAATGTGGCCGTTACCTTGAAAAATACCTTTTCCCACAACCACAGGACACAGAGACACTGATCTGTATCAATTTATGTTGTTCTTAGTGGTTTCATGTGCTGGTTATTTGTAAGAGAAAAAACTGTTGAACCTATAACTGTGTAAATATGTGAACCCACCTAGAGTTACACATTTTACTGGGAGGTGAAATGCCTGTGGTCAACTCCCAGTAATTCAGTGAGCATCTGATCATCCTGACACTGCTTGTCAGTGCACTGTTGAACGCCTGCAGGTTCAATGAGACACATAGTGGACACACTGGCGAGCTTTGCCATAGTAAAGACTTACCTTCCCTTCATGCATGAGAAGGTGCAGGTCTCAGCCCCATCCCAATTGTCTGTGCTGGCTTCACAGAGGTAACAGCTATAAAAAGTGACAACTGCTGCTTATTGTGAGTGAAAGGAGCACATCTACTAGGGATAGATAGGGAGCAGATCCACATTTTCATAGTCTCTGTTGGTCTGTGTTGCGGGGATTGAAGTGGGAAGGAGGAGTGCCAGCGTGGTCCCTGTTCAGCATTCCCAGGGTTCTGCTCTGTATTTTGCCTTTTAGAAGACATTTACCACTCACATGGGTTAGCAGTGGGACTTTTTTTGCAGTGCCTTTATGTAAACATTCAGTATCTCGCCTTCACCCAGATCAGTTAAACCCTTTCATCCAGCAATAGATGTGACATTCCCTACTCTGACCTGACATTTTATTTATTCCAGAATGGCTGATGAATCTCCCATACAGCTCCCACACAGGCTCTCAATTATCTTATGTCTGAGTAATGGCAACATTCTTTTTTTCTGATCTCTGTGAAGCAATCCAATCACACTCACCCAAACAGCTGCAGCAATAATTTGTCATCTATCACTTTTAAACATGCCCTTCAGTTCGTGTCACTTCAGCAGCACCCCTTTCTTTACCGTATTAAATACGAGGTACCTGTCTTTGTTTTCAAGTCTCTATGTCACCTCTGCCATTCTTATCTCTCTGCTGTGAGATGTCACCTCGCACTTCTATCAGCCCCTGATGCCAACTGTCTGGTCATTGCATTTTCAAACAAATGCCTTCTTGCTCTTGTTTCTGCTGCCTCTCTCAATTAGGAATGATCTGCTATAGATAAACGCAGTTCTGTTGTTTCCTCTATAGTTAGGCTCCCAGTACCAACTGCATGGACCAAACTAGAGCAAAATGCGCTGTGGCAGAAAGATGTAGCTGTTGAGAAGATAATGGCTCCAAACATTGGAGAGTGTGAGGGAATCAGTCCTGTAGGCTTGCATGTGAGACTGCACTTCAGACACGTTTATGTAGCTTGTAAGGATTGTGAACTGTTTGTTCCTTCACATAGGATCAGTCTTTTTTTGGATCAAACCTCTCTTTAGTTTACACATGATCTTGATACAGAATGTGATAAGAGGTAGCTAACTTGTGAGTGCACTCAGATCACTGCCAAGCACTCTGACTAACAGTGCCTCCTTGTTCTGAGGTGCACTGTCTCCACCCTCATCTCCAGGTCTCAAATTTAAAGTGCTTTGGAGCACAGAGCAGCTTTTCACTGTGTGTATGGTAGGCCCTACCACAGTAAGTTTCCTACCCATCTTCAGGGCCCTTGCTTCTTTGATAGTATGTGTGAATCATAGTCATGCTGTCCCAGGAGCTATTTTTTTAATTTTGGAAAATCTTGTTTCAAGTGAATGATCGTGACAGTTGCAAACCTTATTAAAAAGGCAAATCCTCTGGAGCTGGAAATTATGCATTTCAGAGCTGCAGATGAGCATAAGAGCTCTGAATGTTTACAGCACATTGTGTCAGGGATAGTGATGAAGGCCAAGGTGACAAATGGATCCAAAAGTCTTATTTTTTTCTCTATGTTTTAGCCAAGAGTTTGTGTTGCTGGTGATCGAAGTGAAGCCTAAATACATAGTACATCTATGCCATGTAGCTTTCAGAAACACTGATGGATACAGGTATTCTTTCTGATTGCTTGCTCTTTGGCAGGGACCTCTCAGAGTTCATGCCAATCACTGCTTTGGGGGCCCTTTCTCACTACAAATGCAGCTATAGGTTCTTTTATCTGGAACATTTGCCATCATCCCTTAGAAAACCAGATTATTTCAGTTTTTTCTATCTTCCAGAGCTGCAGAGTCCCTAAAAGTTCTGCATTCTATAAAGCTCAGACAGTGTTTGCGGCATTCATACAGAGCAGTGGACAAATACATTAAGTGTTTCCATTATTCAACCTGCTTACTTAGCTCTGCATTTAGAAAGCATAGATAAATGAAGCTGTAACTTCCTCTTCCTCTGCAAAGTAAACAGCCAAAGAAGAGCCACAGACAAAACAGCACCCGTGAATCCTCCCAGGAAGCTCCAAGTAGTCCCAAATGTCTCTGAACCTACACTGCAGAAGGGCTTTCAGCTAGATCAGTGCCTGCACTGCTGACTTTGTGGACTTAATATAAACTGATAGGCCTCCACACACACTGCTGCCAGAAGCGCAAGACAAATCCTCCTCAGAGCAGTTGTGTTTGTGTCTGACAGTGAAGCAGTGCGAATCCACCAGAGGGAAGGTCCTTCCCTGACTGTCTTTGAGTTGAAAAAAGTCTGATATCCTCTGCCCATGCTCTCAGAAAAGCCAGAGCTGGAGTGGAGCTGCATGTCCTGCTTTGTGTTACAGTGCCAGGTGTTTGCTGTCTCCCCCCCAGCCTTTTCCTGGAGCCAGGTGGGTGACACCTCTTGATGAAATCAGTACTGTGTCTGGATAAACCTTCTGAGAGAGCTTGACTGGATGGTGAGATGTAAAATGCCAGGCCTGCCATCAGGAACATAAGGCTGCTTGGGAAGGTTTTCATCCTGGTGTCCTGGCCCAGTCCTGTACTGAGCAGCTGGAGTTCAGCCTCCATGAATTGAACAGTCTGGTTTTCATTGGTTTGTTGCCACTTCTCAGTCTATAAATAGTTGCATCCTAGTGCTTGGTAAAGTGATTTCTTCCAGTATATCTTTAAATGCTGTAAAGCATTTGAGAAACTCAGGTTATAAAATGCAGAGACAAGCTCTGTTTAATTTTTGTTATGAGAGAGCTTGAAGCGAGTTGACATTTATGAGCTGCTTTCATAGGAAAGAGAAGAGCATAATGAAGAGTCTTGCTAGTCTGAGCTTTATGATAAACTCTAAAATACCTTACTTCTAGACAGTTGATATAATTATATAGTTTGTTGTGTGCTTTTTGCATGTCCAAAGGCTTCTTCTACGTTGCGAGCTTTTAGTGCTCCCTGATAACTCGGGTAAAGAGAGCTTACACTTTGCTGATCTGAAATGCCAGCCAACTCATTGATTTAATTGTTGGTAGCTTTCAAATGCCAGAAGCAGATTCATTTTGAAATGGTGCAGTTCTGTAGCAGAAATAAAGGCTCCAGAGGCACAAATATGTAGAGGAGAACAAATATTTACTCTGTGTTGAACAGGAAGTGTGCTGGATGGAGATTTCTGCCCTCACCACTTAAGCTTGTTGTTAGCTAATAAAAGGAAGTGTTCTGACTCCAAAGCAGTTACTACCACACCAGTGGAAAACCAATGTGGAACAGACTCTGGCTTTTTCCTTTTTTGCCTTGTCTTCCAGGATATGAGAATTAAAACATGTGCAAGACAGTGAGAACTGTATTCCACTGAGCGAAAATTAAAACTCCTTTGCTGAATTTACTTGTGCTTCTTGCAAGTGATATGCTGATTCATTGCCAGTGTCTGAAAGGATTAATTGACTATCAGGAAGGTTTATTTTCCCTGTGCACCAATTCATATCTCCTCTGGACAAGGAGAAGCTTTGGTGGAGAGCTTCACATTGCCAGAGGGATCAACGATGACTTCTGGTATTACACTTTGGGCTGGGATTCTTAGTGCTGTAATGTTGTTCTCATCCTGAGCTGCAGAGATGGTTTTGGGAAGTGGCTAAGAAATAGTGACTGAGTTCTGTGTTACCAAATTGCAGGGGCTGTGCCCAGAGTTGGCAAATGCAGGTAGACTTACAATTTGCCTTTTCACCTTCAGTAATTCCTTATGCAGCCACCAAATGACTCGAGGTGGATGCTGGTAACACACAGCACAACCGCCTGTCTTCAGGGTGTAGCACTTCAGAAGCAGTGTGGGCTGTATTTTTTCTTTCAGCTTGGAACTCGGCAGCTGCAATTAAATCAGAACAGGGCATTACCACTGATGCTAATGGTACTAAATTCCATTTGTGGAGTTGGTGAAATTGTGCTGCGGATGTCTGTTATGATTCTTCCTGAATATCCATTTAATTCCTTCAGCCTTTCTAAAAGGCCAACTCTGTTGGAAAGCAAAGCTCTTCATAGTGAAGCATTCATCTCATTGAGCATCATACCTGTAATTCATTAGAGGTCAGTTGCTGATAGGTGTAACTCATCAACACAAACCTGTGTCCTGGAGAATGGACTTAGCATATAATACCAAAAGGGTTTATCAAGTGCCTTTCCTCCTTTCAAAATTGTAATGTGGCTTCAAATGCAAAGCAACATGAAGTGGAGGTGTTTCAGGTTAGAAGATTAAATTTGAGAGTATGGCAAATGGTGACTTTTCTCCTAATTCAGGGTCAAATAAAAGGCAGTTTGATTGGCTCCCTGGACTTGTGATGTAGTTTGTGTGGAGGATCTCCACTACCTAGAGCTCTCCAGTGGGGAGAGGGCAGCCATTAGTGAGTATTTTGTGGGCATCCTAGCAGATGTCCAGGTACACCAAGGAGTAATCCAAGAGATGTAGTATACAGAAGTGAGGGCTGTAGTAGGTCTACGCTTCCTCCATCATCATTGAAAACCACTAATATGTATGTGCATAAAGCTTCTGTCACTTGCAGCATGTGGGCGCAGAAGACATCCAATGGGCCAAGCCCTTTCAATGCCCGGTTTTCTTCACTAGGATTGTTGGTGTGATCTGTCATGTCCAGCTGTGGCATTTCTTGTGCTGCCAGGGTGTTGACAGGATCCAGGATTACTTTGCAATTGCTCCCCAATTAAATGAGCACCTCCTTGTCAGCTTATATCACAGACTAGGGCCGGAAAAGAAGCTGCAACCAAGCCTGTCAATTGAGTCTGTGCTGAGTGTGGGGAGGGTGTTAAGCAGCCACCCACGAGACCCCAGTAGTTCTTCCAAGTGGTTTAAGATGTGAAAGGAATATTTGAAGAAGGGGGTGCCAGAGAAACTGTCAGAGCAGTACCATCAGGAAAGGGAAAATCACATGAGATCCTGGGAGGTAATGCTGGTAATGAGTTAGTGCTGAGTGAAGGGAAACTCAGACTGGATTGTTGAGATTTATTTTTCATGGCCTGCCGTCTTTCAGTCTAAACCCTTCCCGTTGTCCAAGAGAGAGGTAATTGTGGTGACTGGGGGTTAGGATCCTCCTTAATTAATACAGTATATTCAGCTTCCAGACTGCCAAGGTGGAAAGGATCTCATTTTGGGGCAGCTAGGTTGCTTTATTAGTAATTGTATTGCTTGTAAAAGCTGTGTATCCAGCAGTTTTCTGCCTGCTCTTAATAAGCTATTAGTTGTAATTAGATGATTGCCTCAGTCTTGTTTCAGATAATTTCTTTTAAATAAAATTTCTTGCAGCATGGACTCAGCTGTAGAATTTGTTGCAAGAATTAGGCAGTCTGTCTCGGCAGTCCTGTACTGAACGTATGGCATTGTAGTAAGCAGGTGCCATAGAGGGTTGGCTTTCAGGCCAGGCAGGGAATGCAGCCCAGCTGTGCAGTCAGAAACCCAGGTGCACTGCTCTGTACGTGACTAGCAGAAGTGCAGCACTTGCAGCTGGGTAAATTGATTTTGTTTTCCAGCTGTGTATGATGTATTGTTTGAATATCTTGCTTTCTCTTCTGGTGACTTGAAAGGGAGTCCTGCTGTCATTTCCCCTACAACACTAGAAGAAAGCCTGGGCTAGCACCTATAGCTTTCAACCCACTCAAGACCTCACTTTGCAAAGCATGTGTGTAGACATTATGAAACTATGCTACTAGGCTGAAATTTGTGTCCTAGCAGCTCCATCCCCTTCTTAAGAGAAGCCAAACCTTTGTGGACATGTCTCAACAGCAGAGCTGTGTTGAAATACTTGATTAAAATTCATCCCTCAACATAAACATGAGGAAGGAGGGTGCCTTGGTGGCTGTGAACAGTGCCTCCCTTTGAGCACGGTGGTAGTGGTCCAGAGAGGCAGTGCTCCGGTGAATTCTTTCTTTGGTTGCTTAAGCCAGACCTTTCTTCTGTTAGAAAGGAGGCAAGCAGCACTACTCTGGCTCAGTTACAGCTTCTCCAGGGCTGTTACACAAATATGGCAGTCTCTTGGCTGTGTCAGAAAGTTTGCATTCGCCAATGGAAAGCAGGATCGTGTGGAAGAGTGATTTAGCAAGGAGAGAAATAAAGAGCATCTGGAAAGGTCAGATAAAGCTGGAATGTCATTATTGAAGCCACAAAGAGATAAAACTGCCCATTTGAGTTTTTTTAATATCTGTCATTTATAGAGTTGTGGTAGCTTGGACATTTACATTGCTAAAATTGCTTGGTGGCTGAAGTGCCTTATGTGTGTTTTCTTGCAGCAAAGAGCTCTCTACATCTACTCTGAGTGGTGTCACGGCACTGCTGCTTTCCAGGCAGAAGTATTCTTTAAACTTTAAAATGTTGATTTACTGTCCCACTTCCCTAGGTTTCAGGAACACTGCCTGAGCCACTTTAGTACTGGAAAGGTACTCAGAGTGGAAAGGACTGTGTGGAGAGGAAAGGTTATTGGCTTTCAGGAACAAAAGCAAATGTTTGGGAAGTACAAACAGTACCAGAAAATGCATGTGTGTATGCACAAGTAATACAGTTAGGTTTGCAGTTGGCAGGACTGTGAGATACCTGGAAGGAGCTAGCTGAAGTCACCTAACTGTTGTTTTTAATTAACTCATGACTGGGCAAGGGCTAATACAGTGAAGAAGCAAGGGCTTTTCACATTGTGTCAGAAAAACATGTTCATGTTAAAATAGGTATGCAGGTAGACTCGTAGAGGATACCCCAACAGTAAATATGTTGAGGCAGCAGAAGTTAATCATATTTGTTTGCTTTTAGTAACATTTGTTATTCTTTTCGTTATCTGACAGGTTATAGTGTGGTAGAGTACTAAGGTCCTATTGTTCATGCAGCACCCAGCACACATGTAACAGGAGCTGATCTTGGTGCCAGGGGTCTTGCTGGTGAAGCTGGGGTGTTAAAAAAAAACAAACACCAACAAACAGCTACAAATCATACCTAGGATGGGAGCAGGAAACACAAGAGCAGTGATAATAATGAGAAATACATCACTGTATATGCAAATACACACATATGCCTTCATGGGACATCCTCTGTTGTGAACACTGAACAAGAGGTAGACCTGCAGGGGGGTCCTGGCAATCTGTTGTGTCCAAAAATGGAATTAAGCGTATAGTATATGGAAGATCCAAGGGCCAAGGAACACAGCTCTGTTTGCACCTCTTCTGCAGTTGCCATAGAAAATTTATGGTGTGAGATTTTTGCTGGTATGTTTTCGTGCTATTATTTAACAGTAAGTAGTTTTCCACATCTGAAATTTCCATGAGCCTCAAGATTAACAGTACTTCTTTTCTTGTCTTTGGGGCAGGGAGTTAGAAATAAGCAGGAGAATAATCTCCAGGATTCTGTGTCTGCAGACAGCAAGGAAGCACATCCGCTACTTCAGAGCAGCTTCCCATCTGGCAGTGTATTTCTGCCCTCTGAACTGGGGTGCTGCTCACCTCACCCCAGCAAACAGAGGTGGCATGTTTGTTTTTTTTTATTGCCTGGCTCATCCCAGGGTTGGGCCTGCACCAGAAAGTTGGCTGGCTGGTCTTGACAGCCCCTTTTGAAAACTTGTTTGCTGGTGACAGGCAGCACAACAGGGCTTAGCAGCTGCCCAAACTGATTGTCAGCATCCTCTGTGAGTCAGGGCATGGGGAGGAGTGGCTGTGCTGCCCAGAAAGGGGATGGGATGAGTGAGTGGTTGCAGTAGGTTTCCTAGAATAACAAAAAATATCCTGTGCAGATGTGTGAAGCCAAGTCAGTAAAAATGAGTCTAAACAAGACTGCCAGGATTGCAAGACCCAGTGGACAGCAAAAATTTCAGCTCTCCCTTCTCTTGCCCTCCCCCTACTTTTCTGCCACATTTCTCCAGGCTTCTTCTATCTGTCTGTCAAACCTCTTTCCAATTTGCTACTTTGAAGTAAGAAGATATTTTACCCCTGTGCAGTACATGCGGCAAATGCAACATAAACCTGTTTTCTGATGATAATGTTTTGATAGATGTTGCTCTGGGTTGGTGTCTGAAGAATATAATTTGCAAGTCCCACTGCAGTTATTAAAAGCATTCATAATCCTGCTTTCTTGTAAAATGGCCTAATGCATCCGTACTGAGTTGCTGATTGTTGCTGTTTGCATATGCTGTTGTGCTGTTCATGGTATTATGCTTAATGGAATTCTTGTAGAACTTGAAGGATGCCTTGAGAAAATATCTACACACTGGGGAGTTGTCTAGTGGGAACTCTGTGTGTTCTGTTTATTAACCCTTCATGGTCCATGTTTTTGAAAAGCTGAGGTAGCTAATGGCAATATTTTTGAAGTAAGAATTGTCTTACTTCAGTATATCTAAGGCCATGATAAGATGGGGATGGCTCCAGTAAAGAACCTGGAGTGCTGGCTCTGTGACTTTATTTTCCACCAACCCCTAGGTGACTCTTGCAGCTATAAAAATCCTCTCACTGATCTAGCTATCCTGCTAGGCTTTATAGTAACACAAAGTTTAGAAGTTTTGTGGTTTGCATTTAATTTCCTCTGTGTTTCTTGGAAATCCAGACCTGGTCACCCTCTTCCACGCTCAAACCATGCAGAGGGATGCCTTGTTGAGCTCCGTTGGAATTTTCACTGATTTAAAGCAGAGTGTTCTGATCTGCTTTGGGCTGATGGAAAATAGAACTGAAATTACTTCAGAGAAGTCATACAAGAAATAAAATTTGCAGCCTTGTGGCCTGTGATTTAGATCTCAGGCTTCCTCCTCAAGTAAACACGAATTTTGTAATGTCATCCAGAACCAGGCACTACCTCTAAGTATCTTGCTTTATCTGCTTTCCAGATATGAGAAGGAGGTGCATGGGCATCTACACCTTTCTGACATAACTTGCTCTCATACTTTATGTGATGATGTAGCATTTGAAAGCATGTCTGCTCTCATTTGCCCTTCTGGAGGAGTGAAATAGCCTGACTGCAAAAGGGAGTCAAATAAGTTAACCTTGCTTGTAATACAGCTCAGGCTCTAGAATGAAGAAAATAGTGCCAAAAGGATGTACTTCAGGATACAGGGCCCTTTTTCAATTAAAACTGCTCTTATTTGAAAAAAACCACCACACCTCTCTTATTACTCAGGGGATTAACAATAAAAGCAATGAAAGATGCTTAATGACTTTTCTTTTTTCCAAGCTTCCAAATCTGGAAGGAAACCAGGCCATCCTGAAAAAAGAGATTCCAGACTTTCACAATACATGCATCCGTCCGAAGGGCCATTGGCATGAACGTATTTACAGCTACACTGTTATCCTGCTCTATTCCACAGTCCCAGTGGAAAGCAAGGCCGGAGCACAGCAGTGAGAAGCTTGGCAGCTATTGAGTAATGCTTTTTACAAGGAAGGATTCTGCCACACTATTTGTAGTCTGGTAAATTCAAATGAAAGCAAGTTAGTAGTGAAAGCCAAGCTTTGAGACAATTAAGAACAAGCCCTTTGCCGTTTGGCGTAACCTATCTTTTGAAATCCTGCACATGGTGTAAGCAGTGGTGAAGCATTTCTAAACTTTTGGAATGCTATGCTTCAGTATTAGCTTAGTCCTTACTTTTGTGGTTGCCCAGCAGTCCACTCCACCCTCCTGCTTGACCCATGTATACCCAATTTTCTCTTGCTGAGGCTTTTTAGGCTCCGCAGAACTGCCTCCATGCACCACTGAGCAGAAGACTAGCCTTAAGAAAGTAAACAGTTCTTTTCTGGGTCATTGAGCTGAGTTGGCTCTCAGATCACATCTGGGAGAGGGAGGGAAGACTTTCCTTGTAGTAGCCCTAAGCTTGCTTATTTTTGAGTAACCTCACCCTTCTATTTAAAGAGTGATTGAAGGGTTATCATGTTGTACAAAGGAAAGGCTTTACTTGGTGTCCTGTTCAAACACTGTGAAATGCATTCATTAGCACTTGAACAAACTTGTCCTCTCTAGAAGACCTGGTTTCTACAATTTACTCTTCAAACAGTAGTTTTGTGTCAAACAGCTTCTACATGTTGGAGCTGGGCTCTTCGATTCATCTGTTTGAAATCTGTGCCACACAAAGGAATCTGAGGTGTTTTACTTCTTGTTTTTTGACCATCGTATGATAGCACTTTTCTCTTTCAGACCCTTTCACATTCTGAGATGATCCCTACTATGACATCTCTTGGAAGAGATGATCTCTCCGCTGTCAGTGCCCCACATGCCCATTGTTCAGAGCATGGGCTTACAAATTGCAACCACAGAAAATGTCTTGTCATCTGCTGTGGTGAAATTCATTTCTCATGAGAGAAATCCTTTTATCCTAACCACTTGAGGTCAGAAGGTGCTTTCGAAAAAGAGTTTTGTTTAACCTGAATACTGCTGACTGTGTTGTGGTTTGTATCTCAGTCTGTCCCACACTTCAAACTTGTATTTTTTTTCCAGTGGTAGTTCATAGTATCACGAATTATGGAATGGCTGTGATTTTTGTTACTGAGATGGCTGCAGTGATGCACCTGCCCGAGACTCTCCAATAGCGGGAGTTTGGAGCTGTGCTGGACAGTAGTGTCACTAAGTAATGGTTACTTATGTGCTTTCTAGGACCTCCACTTCTGAGCTGGGTGATAGTATCATTATTCAGAAAGCGTTTACTCCTTCACATGGGACTGGGAAGGTGGGACAGTCACAGGAAATGGAGGTCTACTTAGCAGCTAGTCAGTAAGAATGGGGGCAGCAGGACAGACACGACTGGGATGTGGTTATGTGGCTGAGGAGCTCAGCGTGCTGTCCCTCAGTGGCTGAGGCTTGCAGTGTTTGCTGGGGATGGAGTAGACCGGACATAGTTGGGTGTATAAGAATAGTTCTTTTTTTTCTCAAGCACCTGTCTAGAGACAAGAAGATCTGAAATACTGTTCTCTGTTCTCCTTCATCTTATGTTAATACGTGTCATCGAACACCACTTGAGTTCCTAGCAATATGAGCACTTAGCATGCTTTAAAATCAGTTTCAAGCTATTCTAAACCAAACAGAAAATGAGAAGCCTCTTCAGAAAATCAAATGTGCTGGAGCTGTAAAATGACTGTCTGTTTCAGATTCCCTTTTTTATGGGAACACCCCGCAACTTCTTTATATATTTAGAGGTGCTATTGCTTATGCTCCACAAGGGCATCATGTGGAAAGGTGGTAATGTAAGGAGCATTTAAACCTTTGTCATGGTACCTAGCAGCACTGCTTTGGTTGTGAACTGTTGTTTGGTTTCTGTGAATATTACTGACTGCTTTTTTTATTTTGCTTTCTTTCTTTCCTATATTTTAGACGTTTACAGCATGGTGTAATTCTCACCTCCGCAAGGCTGGGACACAGATTGAGAACATAGAAGAAGATTTCAGGGATGGTCTTAAACTCATGTTACTTCTGGAAGTCATTTCAGGTGAGAGAGGTTCTGTGTGGTGCTCTCAAGTGTCCTGAGAATCTTTGTTCTGAAATGTGTCCTCCTCCTCCTTTCTTGCAGAATACAGATTTCAAGGGCTGGAATGCTGCAGGTTTTGCTGGAATATAAGAGCTGTTTCCCGATTCAGAACAAATTTCTCCCTAACAAATATCTGTCTCCAGCAGTGACCATAATGTACTTTTGGAATGTACTTCAAAGTTCATGGCCTGTTCAGGCTGCCCACTGTGTTTCTGCTCCTGCCTCTCAGCTTTTCTCTGCCTGTCAGGAATGCACAGCCTCCTGTGAAGGCTCAGGCAGTGGCTTTTACTGCTTGGCAGGGCTGATGAAGCAGCTCTGGGAAGTGTGGGAATGCTGCACTGGCAAGTCATACCAAAGCCACATGGCAGTGGGAGTACGATAGAAGTTATTTGAAGAGGGGAGTCAGACCAATAAATCTTCTGTGTTCTTCAGTTTCAGCTGTGACTGAAGTTATTCAATTCTAGTTTCAGTGTGAGCTCAGAGCTCAAGCCTTTGTGGAGAAAAAAATTGCCAAAGAAAAGCAAAATCCTAAAAAACTCCGTCTGAAATAAAAGCAGTGGCATAAACAAGTTAGGTCATATTTGGTTTTACTCCATGTCACAGTGTCCCACTACCAGACAGATATCTCCCATTGATTGTTTCATATAAGCACCCTTTTGATGTGCTGATGAGATAAATACCTTAGTTAAGTACTGTGGGAGACATCGAGAGAGGGTAAGACCTTATGTATGAAACTGGGATTATATGCTCACAGACTGTTTTATGGGGGCTTCTGAGCCAATTTTGGCAACCCAGTGACTTGCACTGTGGACCTTGGTACATTTTCCAAAATGGCCATGATAGAATCACTGAGGCTGCCTTCCTTCTGTCCCTCCATTTCTTTTCTTCCCTTTCCCTTTGCCAGTTTCTGCAAAGATGTTGTCAGTATACTGTCAGTGTTTTTCAGAATTTATGAATATAGAGTGAAACCTCAGGGATTTTCCCCATGCTTTGGTTTGGAGGGATCAAGAGTTCAAGGATCTGAGCTTTTCAGCATGCACATTGTTTCTACAGTGCCTGTAAGAAACGAGTTAGCAGAGTCATATGAGTTTATTTTCTGTATTTATGTTCCTTTCCAGAGGCAGGGCTGCAGCCTGAACACTAGGGCAGATGGGCATTGATGGCTTGGTTTCTAATCACTGGACTGGAAGATAAGGGAGAGAAGTATGGAGAAGAGAGGGTGGATGAGGGTCAGTGCTAAAACAGGGGATCTCCTATCTCACACTGCCTAATTTTCTTGCATTGTCTCCCACTCTTCCTCTCTTGTTGTCCCTTTGGGAGCCCACTGGCAGCCTGTCAGATCCACCTCAGACTGGGAAGAAGCTAGTGGCTTCCAATTGCACTGGTGGTGTGGGCACAGCATGTACCTATCCCAGTGCAGAGCAGCTCTGTGCCTGCAAGTTGCCACTAGGTGAGTGGGCAAAGGCATGGGGAGCAGCTGGGGACTGCATCTCACCAGAGACCATGGTCTTTCACACGCTTAAGACTGAGCATCCTTTCCCTAGAGACAGCAGAAGCTAGAAGTGAGTTCTCTGAAGTACAGTGGCAAAAGAAGAGAAACTTAGCACATTCGTTTCCCCATTTCATTTCCATTGCTGGCAGTTCCATTATCAGTTTTGAGCCGCTGCTCATACAGTGCCTTCTTCCAGCTGCCAGAGCCATTAGCAGCTCCTTTGGTCTGTAGCTGGGGAAGCAGCAACCCATCTGGGGAGCAGCATATGGAGGTCAGGAGTCTCCTGATGTCTGGCAAGGGCTCGTCTTTATGTTCTTGCCATGGTTCCCACTCATCATCTGCTAAAAGGATGAGTCTCTGAATGACTGTTAGCCCTCCAGTTCCAGTTTCTGACCTTTCCTTTCAACTCTTGGCTCACACCTTCCTCTTCACAGACTTTGGGGACTTGCAGAGCTGCTGATGGGAATTTGGCATGGACAAGGTTACTCTGTGAGGCTAGTCCCCTCTAACCCAGGCGATGATGGCCAGAAGAGCTCTCAGGCACGAGAGTGCAGGATCAGGTTGGCTGAGGGTCATGCGGAGCCGAGTGCCTGTCCACCTGGACACATGGACAGGATGTGTGGAAATGAGGGAGGGAACACTGTGTCCCTCTGCCCCTGCTGTGGGGTAGCTGCTGCCGCTCTGCCATGGAAGGAAGGATGGAGCCTGCATCAGGGAAGCTGCTGGAGACCCTATGGTGGAAGAGAGACTTTGCTGCTAGGACTGTGGGAGACCTGTTTCAGGGCAGACCCTCATGTGTGTCCTTGGGAACACATTGCTACCAGGCAGCCAGGCTAAGTAGGAAGCGGTTTTCCCATCCAATGCAGTTTCCCAAAGTATGGGAAGCAGTGATGGTCTCCAGTAGGAGCATGTTTCAGTTTTACTCAGCCTGGTACCTTTGGGGTGGTGAGCTGTGCTGCTGACAGGGCCCCTTTCAGCTCTGCCAGAGCCCCTTGGTTCCCCAGTCAGTTTCCCAGTGGAAGAAGTTCCATGGGCAGTCCTGGGACTTCCCCCTTGTAGGTCATCCCCTGTTGGCCTCTGTGGTTGGAAGTAACAACTGTGGCCTCCCATAGAAGTTGGCCCAAAAGATACACTTCTATTTTTCACCTCGTGTTTCCTTCCCCTGACAAAGCCGTTATAAAAATAATACTACAAGACTAAAAAGGCTAAACTCACATTTATTACTTCTAAAATAAAGTTCTAAAGTGCTTTCCCCCCTCCTCCAAGCAGAAAGAGTGACTAATTGAAATTTTTCCTAAACGAATTTGCAGTAAACAACTTCTGTGCCAACACATCCTTGCATTGTTTAGCTTTTAAAGTACAGCCTTGGGCAGCTAATACATGAGAATCAGAGAATGGAAACGAGTAGACCATTTTCATTGTCTGAGCTGGGAGAAGTACTGAGAAATAAAGCAATGATGCAAATAAATGAAAGCAGAACATATTTCTAGGATTCCCTTTAACAGTCTACATCATTAATAATGTATGGCATGGAACCAGATGATGCTTTTTTCTGGAAAACTAAATTTGTAATAAAGTCCAAGTCTGAAAGAAATAGCCATTGGGTTTTGGAACTTAAAAAGTTCACAAAAAAAGGATTCTAATGTGAGAGAGGGAGACTGTAATTTTGAAATCACTATCAATGGATCAAGGATCACCTTGCTGTCAGGGGGAACAATCCTGCTCTCCCCAGCCCCAGGGAGGGCAGTTCAGATGCACTCCCCTGTACTGGCATGGCACATGCAGCCACAAGGTGAATTGGATCAGCTTGCTGTTCCAGCTGAAACTTAATCACTTGTCTTTTTCAAAGTTAGTTTACAGTCACATGAGCTGAGGAAAATGGTTATTTTTTAGCCGACTCAACCCATTTATTGACTTTTGGAAGCATAAGTCTGCTTAAGTCTATTGTAAAACTACATTTTAAAATGTTATTGTGAAATTGTGACAAAAAATGCTTCAACTAGAATGACTCGCATTGGCCAAGTGGAAAATAAAGCAATGCACCATGATGTGTGCTTGCGGTTCCATTAAAGCAAAAGAGATTTTTTTTTTTTAATCCTAGGATGGAGGTAGTATCATAAAATACCTCTTTTTACGTAAGTTGTCAGACATCCACGTTCTGTTTTGAAAATGGAATCTGGTTTTATCCTTAAGCGTGAGAGCTAATGACACCAGCCTACAGTAACCACTGAAAAACTTCTAAAGGCATTTAATTTCCAGGCTTCATTCTTGTAAGGCATATGGTTATGGAGATAATATTTTTTCCCAGTTTTAGCTTTTCCTCACACCTGTGTTGGGAAACAAGCCAAGTACTTTTCTTTCTCACACTTAAGCACCAGATAATGGTTTTGAGTCAGCCGACATTGTCTTAAATATTCAGTTCAAGATACAGCAGGAGGCTTTCAGAACTGAATAGGTCAGGTGAGTAATTACTTGCCTTGACTTGCCTGTTTGATCTGTTTTTAATTATAAGTTCCCACCCCTAAACTGCAAAACATGCTTGGATTTTCTTTAGATCTTTTTTGTATTCTGGAGCTAGTGATCTGAAAGTGGACATTCTGTTCATTTTTGGTGTTGTGTGTCACATACAGGTGATTCCTGATATTGCATCTAATTACATTTCTAACTGAAGTTCCTTTGAAAAGTTCACCTGTCTGTCCAAGCTTTAATTTACTTACTCTAACTGCTGGGTTATTGTTAGTAAAAGTAAACTGTGAGCATATTTACAGGCAGCCTTTCAAGAAGGACATGACTGCACTTAATGCAACTCTTTCAAATGAATAGAGTCAGGAAAATGTTTTTTCAAATCTTCCAGCTTTGTTGCAGTCAGGAACTGGTGTTATCCTAGGACTGATTTCTCTCAGAGATTAACCTGCTCTTACCTCAGGGCTAGGCAACTTCCTTCTCTGTGCCTCATTATAAACATTTAAAAATGCATGACTGTGTAAGAGACCTTGCATGGAGTTAGAAATGTATCACTTAATGGAAAGGAGTTGAGGTGACAGTCCTTACAGTTATAAAGCCACTTGCCAAAAAGTGGTTTTATTTCCTGATACAGGCAGTTAGTTTTGGCTATTCAGTGAAGAGATGAGAGAGGTAGGAGGTCTGTGTCCTGGCTGTGAGAAAGAGAAGGCAAGGTATAAGATCACCCTCGTGTGACTGCAGGGAGTTCCACAGAAAGATTTGCTTTGTGAACTGGGTGTTGCAAATGCTGGGGGAGACCTCCTCACCTGTCTTTGTCAGGGAGGGAAGTTTGTGGTTTCCAGGTGTCCTTATCTGTGATTCATGGAGGTTAGTTCCACTGCCTAGCTCAGTGGGCTTTCCACAGGCCTTTTCACCTCTGATAGAAACCTGCTCCACAAAGGACTCAGTGTTGACAGGTTCTCTGTTACTAACTTATCTGTAATGATTCTTTTCTGTCTGATTCTTTCCAGGGGCACGTAACAGTGAGTGTGGCTGTCGTGAAAGGGTGGGTGCTTGGTTGAGCAGTGGGAGCCACCAGCATGGGAAACACCCACTAGGGAAGAATGGTTCAGAATTGTTTTCTAATGCTTTGTTTTCCCCCTTGTTTCTTATTAGGTGAACGTTTGGCTAAGCCTGAAAGAGGCAAAATGAGAGTGCACAAAATATCCAATGTGAACAAGGCCTTGGATTTCATTGCCAGCAAAGGAGTCAAACTAGTATCTATTGGAGCTGAAGGTAAGGAAACCAAATGATTGGTCAGGGCCCAAGCTGTTCTTAGTCATTTTCTTACAGGCTGCATGTCATTTCCCTTTGCACCTCCCCGGCCCTACCATGTTCTTGTAGAATAAGTCATCGAGTTAAAAATGGGATATAATAGGCCTTTACTCTGGATTTAAACCCTGCCTTCACACAAGGCTGCTAAACCCAATTCCCACTTGGGTTTATTGATCAGGTCCTGCTGTTCTTCTGGTTCTCATGAGTTGAGGAAAATTTTGAGCAGTGGCAGAAACAAATTAATTGAGATACTTCTTTCTCAAATAGCATAGTAGCTATTTGTATTTAGCTAGTTTCAGAGCTGCTGTGAAAGATCCCCTGTTGCTGTAGGATATTGCATGGGTCAAAGCCAAGTGCAGTCCCCAGCACAGGACAAGAACCCCAGAGATTCAGGTTTTCAGGGCTTCTGGACTTCTTTCTATGAACCCCAGAAAGGTGGGTGCTCTGGCTGGAAGCCTGTGTCTCATTGTGTTGAGATCATTGTGGGCAGCACCAGGTATGCCCTCAAGAAGGACTTGCAGATCACACAGAAAAGCAGTTGTGTAGGATTTTTGACTTTATAGCAAAGGTGGTGGGTGTTTTGCAGATATGTCACCCAAGACCCAGAAGGGCTTGAAGGTTTTAGTGGCACTTGTTTTGCTCTGTTCTGGAGCTGTAAGTCCTGCCTATGGACTCAGGTTATCACTGGCTGTGGAGACACTCTGCTTCTATGGTAGTTCTAGGTTTGTATTTACAGTAACCACGGAAAATGAGGGAGGTTTGTTATCTGCACCTTGCAAATGGAAATATGTGGTTTCTCTAGGGAAACTCATGACACAACCAGGAAATGAGCCCATGATACAGTTCTGGTTGAGCATTCCTCCTTTGAGAGAATCCTGGAGCTACAGGGCTGAGCCCTGCCTGTTCTCAGTTCACGAGATCTATGCAGTCTCAGCATTCTGTCCCCAGTTTTGGCCTTTCAGGCATGCTCTTGGGACATCTCCAGAACATGTACCCTTCCTATGGTTGGTTCACTTGCCCTATCAGATCAGGCAGAATACCTCAGCTGCTGCAGGTGCTTATGTTTGCTTTACCAAGACCTTTACCTCAACATACTGCTTTAACTTTATGGAGACTTTGGAGTAACTTGGAACTAGTGTCCAGGGACATTGCAGACACCTCTGTGAGTATAGAAGAGCAAAACACAAGAGATGAATTGCTGAATGATATTGACACTTTGAGTGCAAAATTTTGCTTCAGATTTCTCAGCTTTTCCGACAGTACCAACCTGAGTTTAAAGTTGGCCCTGAGTACTGTTTTTATAGCATAGATACACATCTAAGGTCATCTTTTGCCCTTGAAAAAAGACTGATGCATCCAGTGTCTGATACAATAGTCCATATCTCTATGGGACCTTTTTCAAACTAGAATTTGGACCTGGAGCAAGAGGTGTTCCACCTTAATTAAGACTCCGGTTTGTCATTTGTATCTCAGACAGGCATTTGAATCCTTCTGGGGGTCTAGGACGTGTAAAATTTATCTTTTCTGCTTTCCTGCTCTGTTCCCTTTTTTTAGGTGGGTTTTTTTTTTCTGATTCTGCTCTGCCTGCCATGAGTTTGCCTTTTCCTCTTCTTCCATTGGATTTTATTTTTTGCTTTCTACTCCTTAGTCAGCTGCAGCTGTGCTCTCACCTAGAAATCGTTTGCAAGTAGAATGATCTGTGACCAAATATCACTAGGGCCCAGCTTTTCAGTATGGATTCATAACAACTACCCTGCTCACAAATGGGCTGTGAGGTGTCATCTTGTGACAGAAGTATGATTCTTATAAGTCTGAATGGTGATTCTGACCTCCCCTCCTTTGTCCTAGTCAGGCACTGAAGTTTATACTAAGGTTAAGTTTGGTTTTTATACAGAGTACTTGGACCTGTGCTGTGATGCCAGCTCAGGCCATGTAAGTGTGATCACAGCATGGACTCCCCTACTCCACTGCCTGCTCGTGCACGCACACTGGGCCCAGGCCACTCTAGTTGTCACCATGAAAGAGAACCTGCTGCAGGGGCTTCTGCCAACCCATACAGGTGCTTGGTGTACAGTAAATTGCATATCAGCTGTAAAAATAGACTTTTACTTTGGACAGCACAGCAGTTAATTTTGTCCGCAAAAGGTATTAGAAACTTCCTGGAGCGTGACTTTTAAGGACTTACTTTCAGACTCTTAGAAGATACCATGCAGCAGCAAAGTGCAAAACTAATGAGTCACTCATAACTGCACCAAGAAAATGAACTGTAGATGCATCAGTCAAGTTGGACTGATCTAGAAAGTTTTCTAGGCAGCTTTTCTCCCAGAGGAGAAAAAGACCATCCAGCAGCAGTGGGGTGGTACTGGCTAGGTCAGCACACAGCTTATCTCGGGGTAGCTTGTTCCGTCTCTACGGATCTCCTTGACAACAAGGTCTTGTGTGAAGGGTCTGCAGCCCAGCTGTAGTTGCCTGTACACATTGGCCATCAATTCCTGGCTTATTTATTTATTATCCTAAACACTTTGTTAGCCAGAGTCCAAAAATCAAAGTAGTTCTAGCATACAGCAGATATGTGTACATCTGGATCAAGGAAGATTCTAACCTGGTGCAGCTTACAAATGGTATTTGTCTGCTTTTAAATCTCACTGTCATCTGACACCTCAGGAGCCTTCTTTTGCTGTAATAGAGTCCATACTGATGTCAAATGCTCCTGGAATTTAACAGATTGAATAGGGTTAAGTATGTGAACCTAAAACTGTTTTATTTGTACCTTTAATCTGCATAGAAAGTCACTGCTTTTTTAAGGTCTGGCTCACTTCAACATATAGGTAACTTTGGATGAACTGATCCCTATTCTCACCTGTGCAAGTGAAAGGAGAAATAAAGCTTAGAGATTTCAACATTTGCAGAAGTCTCATCTGAGCAAAACATCTACTGAATTACCAGGCAATGCAAGCATATATTTCACAGTGGAAAGAGGGGGACTCCATGTCAGTGAGTGAAACAGTGTTTTATTTGCCCCTGTGTCCTGTCCACTCACAGTTAGGGACCTGAGACGTACACCCTCACGAACAATGCCAGATATCTGTCCTAAATCTGACTGGATCATCATTAGCAACATACTTTCTGGAGACAGGGGCATGGATACTTGTTAGAACAAACAAAATGCAGAACAGTCTTTATTTTATGTCACCATTGTTGTTCTCTGTCTCCAATTCCCAGATCGTAATGCTATCCTGCCAGTTGTCTATAGGCTAACCAGAGGCTGTGCTCTCATGGGCAGCTCAGAAGTAGCTAGATGGGGATAGCAGTTTCTGTGTTGTTGATTCTGCTTCTAACTGCCCAGGCCAGGGCAGAAAAGTAATCTTAATAATTTTTGCATTTTAAAAAAGGTGATGGCATTTTAAAAGACACACCTCTGTAGCCAGCCCGTCTTCCTCCTAAGGACTGAATATGTGTCAGGCCCTTAATTGGTTGTCAGACAAATGGATGAGAGTACTACAGTTTTCACCTACTTTAGGTCATGTTATTTGGTACAATAATGGGAGCTAGGTGGAAGCATATTCAATGGTGTAACAAATTCACTTCCAGTGGATGCAGTTGCCTCACCAGCTTCAGCCAGCAACAGATCACCCTCCAAGCTGAATGTAAATCACATTAATAACATGTGCTTGCTGCTGCTGTTCAGGCAATAGCTGCTGGTGTTGAAGGGAGTGCAGACAGTGCTTGCAGAGATCCTGCCTAGGAAAAGCACTTGGAAAGCACAGCCAGGCAGAAGATACTGTCTGATTGCTAGCCTTTTCATGTGTGAACTGCTCCCACTTACCGAGCCTTTCTTATATCAGCAGGGAACAAACATAGTATCTAATTAAACATTAGGTTCTTCTAGCTTTGTAGTGTTACATTCAAATTTTTAACACTTCCTGTGGAGTTTCTCTTTCTTCATCACCAGGAAGCAGAAAGCCTCATGCAAACCTGTTTTGCAACCACATTTTTCACTTTTGTTTCTTGGCCATATTCCCCTGCATTAGAAAGAGACTAAGAGCAGCTGAAGGGTGCTGAAGGGATGCTGAAGGAAAAGGAGATTAGCACTGGGGAATGCAGGGGTGGAAAACCAAGTAAGTGAGGGACAAACAGCACAGGGCCTTTGCCTGACTTTGTAACCGAGTTGCCAGGAGAAGATTTTTACCACTAGAAATGAAAAGGTCTTGCCTGCTTCTAACAAAAAATAAAAATTTTGTCAACACTATTTAATTAAAAAAAAAAAAAAAGACTGGGGATCATGAGGCTTGTTGAATGTGCATCCTGGGATGGATCAATCACTAATCTCACTAACATCAGTAACTATTTGGTAGATGGTGAGTTTTCTCTATGTCAAGAAAAAATAAATTATATGTAGAGATGAAGTGGTAGATATACTCTATATTTCTTCCAGAACAGCCTTGTTTTGGTGGACTGCTAAGGAATAATCAAATATGTGAGTGGGGAGCATGTATTCTTTTTTAAATGGGTAATGCAATGAAGAGGGCTGGGGAAGAAGGGGTGCTTCTACCTTAACTCACCAGCTAACTTGATAAAACTGGAATTTGAGAATGTAACAAGAGCATAGTGCCGAGTTCTTATGCCACATTAGCGACTTAACACTGTCTGGTTTTGTGTAAGTGTCTTGACCTTTATTTCTAATTAAAATCCATGGAACAGTAATATTAATCACCTCTTTCAGCTCACTGATTGATTTATTCGTGTTCATGAAGCATTTTCAGCATTATTATCATCAGATTTTAATCTAGCCCTTTAAAACAAAGAGCTCAATTTAGTTTCAGATCTTAAATATATCCTAGGGGAGTCCTGCCAACTGCTGTGGTTTTTAAAAGCACTGTTTTTTTTGCTTTTTGAAAATCCTCACAGAGATCTATCACATGAACAGAATAAGCAAGCTGAAAACACAGATACTTTCTTACATATTTTAGCTGCAGTATCTCAGGTATCTGCAACAGTAGTAAGGATTTTCCTTTAGGTTTATTGCAGTGCTTTTTTGGAGGGGTGAAGAATGCAGAATGCAGAACTGAATAGACTTGCCATCCCATGGCATTTTCTTGCATCAGCCTAGCAGACAATTCCTTGACCTTAAAATGCCTGTAAAAAATGATTTTGCATGAAAACTGTCAGTAGACAAATATAAATTTCTCATGCCAGCAACAGTAACTGTAGTTCTTTTGTACTGCAGCACAAAGTTGCTGGCTGTTTAATTCTGAGCAAACTGATCCCCCACCAAGGTATCTATGTGTACTCTGAAGTGCAGAAAGCAACAGAAGCAGGAGTGTACTGGTGTAGAACAAGGCGGTGTGTCTTGTTTTCTGTATTTTACATCTATAAATCCCTAATGCAGGTGTATGTCAAAGGATGACAGAGCTTATCATTCTAATTTACACTGGAAGTTGCATGACATGTATCGCTAAATCACAACCTTTCAGAAATTTGGACCAGAGGGACATGATGTCTGAAACAATGTGCTTCTTGTCTGTTGGTTTTGAATACAATGAGATTCACAATTGGAATTTTTTTCATAAGAAGAAAAGGGGCTTTTTTAAGAGGAAAAATTCAAATATCGCTACTTTCGTGTCAGGATCCAGACAGGTGGCAGTTGCCTATACTGCAAATTTCTACTTGCCCCAACACAATTTGTTTCTGCTGGGCAGCTTTATGGAAGCAGTGGCACAGAGGTGTCTACAGGGGTGCAGAAGGTTTCTGATAGCCTTCTACAAACAGTAGGTTAATTGTAACAATTTTCTTGTAGCTTATCAGTTGTTTGTGAAAGGTCCTACCATGCAGGAACCTGCTAGAGAATGAGTAGGAGAAGGCAGCTTGGATAGTTTCGCTATCCAAAAATGTGAAGGCTGTAAATTCTGTAGTGCGTATATATCTCTGTGAAATTTTTGTAGATGCTGAGGTTCAGCACTTAAGACCCATCTGTTCACTGTTTGGACTGTTTGGCTCTGATCTATGCATGGTGGAAGCCCCTTTCTGGGCCAGTATCACCCCAAATACCTCACACCAGAACCTTGATCCCCCATCCTAAAGAGATCATACCTCACACATGCAAGCAGGCACCTTGTAAAACTTCCAAGCTGTTGACCCTTGCTGATTTATATTGTGGAGTCCAATGAGCAATAAATCACAGTCTGCTTAACATCACAGTTTATGTTATGATCTGTGCAGACTGGTCAGCATGAGTCTTTGCTTCCTCTTCCAGCAGGATGCATGTACTTTGAGAAACGCTTTGTCGTGTCTTTCGGCAGTTACTTGACTGAAGGAAGTCCTATACAGGCAGTCTGATGTATTTAGGCTTGTTTGAAATGTAAATGGTTTTCTTGATGGTATCTTGTTCATAGGATGAAATCAGCTGTCAGAGCTCATCTGCACTGGGAAGTCTCACTGATCATCTGGTATAACTGTGCTGGGGCAGTTATGTAGGTGACTTGGTGTAGACATAGGAGAGTAAGAGAGGGAAAGCTTTTCTTTTTTTCAGTTTGTCTTCTATGATTTTTAAGTGATTGTAATTAAACCTGAACAAGGTGGGTTTAGGCCACTGTGGGGAATTATGCTGATCTAAATTGGTCCTTATTTCTGATTTTTGGGATAATCTATGTCTGGTTTTACTCTCAGTATTATACTGCAAGCAAACCAGTGTGATTATTGGGTACTGTGCTGTACCAGCAGAGCATCTGGGAAGGAGAGGATAAACAGATTTTAGCAGGAATTCCATTTCTCCCATCTGCAAAAGGAAATGCTCCCCAATGCTCCTATTTTACAAGGATTTGCATTTGCGACTTAATGTCTTCTCTCCCTTCTCTTTTTTTTTTTTTCATAGAAATTGTGGATGGCAATGTTAAAATGACCCTTGGAATGATCTGGACCATCATCCTTCGTTTTGCCATTCAGGATATCTCAGTTGAAGGTAAATTTTAGTTCTTTCCAGCCACTGTTCAGTAATGAACAAGTAAATGGCTTTGCTACCTAAAAGGACCAAAATGTGTGCTTAAATGAGTCAATAAAAGATTCTAGGAAGATACCTTTCCCATGTTGCCTTGTCTGTGACATTTATGGCCAGGCTCAGGTATACTGCGAAGAGTTTTTCACATCCTTCTTTTACAAGAGATTTCAAGGGCAGCTCAAAAGGATGGCTAAGCCTGAAAGTCAACTTTGAGGTCAGAATACGTTGGATTTCTTGCAGGCTGATTCAAGGACTAGCACTGAAAATGGACCTATTGCTTACAAGTCCTACAAGACTCTCTAATCCCAAAAAGCTATTTTGTTATTACTGACCCTCATTAAGAAAATAATAATAACAGAACTATCCCAGTAGACTCTTCCAAACAAGAAATTTTCTACAAGTGAAATTAAATAAGGTACAATTCAGTGCAATCTCTACCAAAGAGGAGTTGGTGATGGTTTTCTAGCGTACGCTCCAGAAGCTCCTGCTTTCTGAGGAAATGAGTTCCTTGATGTGTTTTCTTTCTTTCTTTCACTAGAAACATCTGCTAAAGAAGGACTTTTGTTATGGTGTCAGAGGAAGACAGCCCCCTACAAAAATGTAAACATTCAGAACTTCCATATCAGGTGAGTTATACGCAAGAACTTAGCTTTACAATCTCTGTATTTTCCTGTATCTCTCAGTATAGTCAACAACCTTCCTGACACACTTCTCAAGGCATATGCACATTACACTGTAACAGCATAGTCCAGAGAGATGCCTAGGAAATTAAAGGCAGAGGTTCTAAGAGGATCTAAGTACCTATGTCCCAATTCCTCATTCTGCTTACAATTGCTGCTTTCATAAAGTTCTCCAGGGCCTTAAGTCCTCTGAGAGCTGTGTGTGTGCCATGGGCTAAGCAAGAGAGCTTTTGCTCTGTGAAAACTCAGAACACTTTAAGAACCATGAAAAAAAGGACTGCACCTAGAACTTCTGTAGTATGGCAGAGTTGGGAACAGATAAAAGGTTTTCTTCCTCTGCTTTTTAATAATGCCAAACTGGCAGATGTTCCAGTGAAGGTTCTGCATAGTAGCTCTTTTCCAGCAAATCTTGGAATGCTATATGAACCATGTAAATGTAAAACACTTTTAAGAGGTTAACCACCATTCATGCTGGCCAGTACTGTAGTGGAGCTAGCTGTGGACATCTGCCTTTTCCTGAAGGAATACTCTTGTTCCTCCTTTAGGGCTTGTATCTACACCTTTTTACAACCCTGAGCTCTATACCTGTTCTCACTTGCTCCACAAGACAAGCACAGAGATTTCAGCATAGAGAATTGCCAAAAAGGAGGGGGCAATGCAATGCGCAAGTCCTAATCACAGAGGATTTCTGTAGGGATTGAAAGGAATCTTTATTGCAGTCTCCTGCACATACAAGACATCCCTCTGCCCCAGCACTTACACGAGCACTCTTAGTTAGAAATTAAGTGCAAATTAGTTGTCCCACTGCTTCCCCCATGCTCATCACTATGCGTCTCCCTGGCTGAGCAGTGTTAATTGTTCTCTCTTCTGTCTCTCTCGCAGTTGGAAGGATGGCCTTGGTTTCTGTGCTTTAATTCATAGACACCGTCCAGAGCTCATTGACTACGGGAAGCTAAGAAAGGTACAGCTCCATTTGTTTGTCAGACCAGATGCTTGGCTCCTTAGAAGTAAAGAGGGAGAAGAATTAGCTTGGTAAACATAATTGGAAAACTTCAACACAAGCTGGCAGTTGCAGGACTAAGGGGGAAGGAAGGAGGACTGAATCAGTACATTCAGGCTTCTTAATGAAGCATGAACTTAATGAGCTTCCTGCTTGACTTTCCCTGTTTTCAGACTGCCTTGTGTGAGACACATGTGCCCCAATCCCAGCTGATGTGCAAAAGCTGGCAAACTCAGTAACACCAAATGTGAGACTAGTTCTGTGCTAATGTCACACACTAGTGAGTCAAATCAGACTTAACGTTTCTGTGGACAGTTGGATAGAAACTACCTGGTGTCCTAGTGCAATAGCTCTTTGAGGGGTTTGTGTCCGCTCACTGGACTCTTATCACATGCTTCCAGCTTAGCACTGAGTCTTTTGCGATACTGGGCTTCTCCTAGCATGTAGGTGCCAGGTACCAGAAATGCATTTGTCACAAAACTCAATTTTACTGTACAGTTGCCACTGGCAACATGATAACAAGCCGCTCCAAAGTTTTCTTTCAGTGTATTTTGGGGACAAGGTTGCTAAGTGGATGATGAGAATATCCGCTCAGTGGTTTGTGCTGCTAGCAGTGTCTTGACCCAGCAGTGCAATGGAAGATCAAACTGTGTTCTTATCCTGCAGTATGCTAAGATCCAGTTTCACTGTATCTGTATGCATGGGGAATGAAATGTCACCAAGGGCATAATTCATATGTCGTTACTGGGGCTAACACAAAAAGTTTGTCCATGAGATCTCACGGGCTGGGTATTTTAGGCACATACGTGCCTGGTGTTAGCTAAAGAAATAAACACAGAAGCCCATCACCAATACACCTGGGCTCTTTGATCACTGTTTGAACAGACAAAATGTAAATGACCTAATCAAATTAGATGCATCCTTGAGGGGATGAACTGTACAATGTCTGGTCTGCTTTTCAATAACCTTTTAGATCTTTACTGTCTTGCAGAGCAGTCAATTATATTATCTGATCCATTTTAGTGTCTGGAGTCAGCACACAATGAATAAGCAGTGGAGGGAGACTGTAGATGTTTACATAAACAGCAGCAATAAGAAAAGGAATTATTAGAGTGACATTTTCAGTGCCTGATCTTAGGAAAATAAAGTAGCTAAGCAATGCTTGCCTGACAAATCTAGCCAGGTAAGTGCGACAGTGCTCTCTGTTATCCACCAAAGCCCTAAGCCAAACCAAGAAAAAACAGAGTAAAGGAAAGGGTGATATTGCCTGCAGGCTTTTTAAGGTAAAAGATAGGGAGATTGTTCTAGCCAAATTCAATGTACATGGGAAGGGATTTCTCCTGCTTGGCGGAAGGTTAAAGAAAACTAGCATCTTTTGTTCTCTGCTTGCTTTTGATCCCATTGTCCATCAGATTCCCTCTGCCCTCCTGCAGTTTTCTCATTCTATCATTTTTATTTTTGTTCTGCCTGAATTACTCCAAAGGCATGAGATCAAATGAATGTTAAAGAACTCCGTAACAGCTGAAATCTTGGGCAAATAGCTAGGAAGAACTTAGCTCAGAGCATAGCCTTTAGCTCTGGCAATTGATATGTGCTGAAGGGAAGTTGCCTTTTTTATCCTAGATCTTTGAAACCTGTTTGTGGAATGTATAAACACGGAAGAGACTGCTGAGAAGCAGCCATTACAGTGGGTGGTAGATTAGAGAACCACCTCTTCTCCAACTCTAGGGAGCAATTATTGGCATTTTGGTTGTGTGTGCCTTTGGCGATGCTGTGTGTGTTTCTGCACACACATACACACAGACATACACACAAAGTACAAGACAGGTGAAATCAGTCCAAGCTGCTCACAGTTCTGCATTGTACCTCCTGTTTGGGCAGCATTCTTTTGCAGTTTTAGTGCTTTCTGCCCTTTCACAGTGACTGTGTCTATTCTACAGACCCTGTATTGGCAGTGTATTCTTGCAAAAGGTAGTCAGTGTAGTAGCTGTATGTCTTCTTCCCAAAAGTTAGCAACTTTTTTTTTTCAACACCATTTTGTACTGAGTTTGTTCCTAGCTATTTTTTTTAGTCTTCTATGTTAGTGGAACAAGCACAATTCTTTTCTGCATATGTGCACTGCCTAACTAAAGTTACTTTTATAGCCCAGGCCTCAAAATAAAAGGTGCAGGTCCATCCAGCTTGGTGTCAGTGATTCCTTGACACCACAGCTTATTTGGTTAGATGGTTTCTGTTCAGTGCAGGTCTGTCTGCTACTAAGTCACTGTAGATAAGGTCTCAGGATTCAGCTCATGGTCTGCAAGTGAGTGGTATGGAGAAGATGGGATTTCCCTTCCTCCTTTTGGCTCTGACTGTAGCTCAACTGTGAGCCATATCTAAGATATTTTTATCAAGTACAATGATTGACTGATGACTCTGACACCCCCTCATATAGCGTAGTCTGCTTAGAACAGTGGTCTGTGTACTACTGTGTTGTATGCATTTATTACAAATATTCCTAAAAACATGAGTTTTGGATTTCTTTCCTAGTGTCTTCAGCTCTGGCAGATATAGTAAGTGCTTGCTCTATCTTGATTTTCCTCCCCCTCCATCTCTTTTCCTGATTGCTAGTTAATAGAAGATGTTTTTTATGTCACATTGCAATAATTGCCATGGCAACCTTGTGTGCTGCAAGGACTTGGAAATAGCTGGAGGAAGAGAGAAGAGTCCCTGTGTGATTTAGGGTTGTGGCAAAAGATGAAGAGCTGGGATAATTTTTAGTCAGCAAAAGCAGAGAATGTGCCAGGTGGGGCATTTGCTGTTCAGGGCAGCTTTTCTATCTGCCACTGTTCAAACAAAGTAACTCCTCCACTGTAAAACTGGAGATTTCCTCATGGACCCAGCTAGAGCCTGGCCAGTTACGGTTCCTCTTCATGCCTCTGCCATTGCTATGGTCATGTGAACAGAAGGGCAACCGAGGCACCTCTGCAGAACCTCATCTGGGTCAGTGCTCTTTTGAGTGTGTGTTTCAGCTGTGGAAGGAATCAGAGGACAGGTGACTGGCCTTTGGGTCCCTGAAGTGTGTCTGCAGCTGTGGTGCTGCAGTGCAAGGCTTGGAGCTGCCTGGCCAGGCTTTACTACCTTATCCCCTTTCATGGACATCAGCTGACATAGGTGATTTGAATTAGTGTTTAACTGGTGTACCATGGGATGGAACTGAAAGTGGTGGAGTTTGGGGGAATTTCCTAGGGCTTGAGACCCTGTTGTAGCCTTGGACAAACTGCAGGTAAATGCTGTTGCTTGCACAAAGAAATATCACTTTTGTGATGAGCAGTTCCACTGCCCTTGAGGGGTGAAGCTTTTCCTACAGGGAACATGGTGTTTCATGGGTTTAGCTCTCTGCTCATCTCAGAGCTAGTCTTGGACTAAAGTAGCTTGCTTTCGGTAATGCTGTCTTGAGTTTCATTCCCCTAGAGACATTCTGATCACACATCTTTCTTGCATATGAAAGCTGGCTTTATCTAGGTGAGTCTCCACTTTCCCACATGTTAAAGACTTCCAGCCCTTCCTTTGGGACTGCCCAAGCCCAGTAAGTTTTCCCATCAGGAAACCTCTCCCAGCTTCCAGCTTAAAATTTTTTTTTAACCTTTGACAACATTGCTTCTAGTGTTGTTACTTGCAAACTGATAGGAAAGCTATCTGCAGTGAGTTGGCTCCTCCCTTTCCTCCAGGAGAGTCTGACAGATCTTCAGTCATCTCATTCAGATGGGTCTGTGCTAAGAAAGGGTTTATGTTAGTACTAAACAGTTTGTAACTGTATTGTAAGTGTATTAACAACACCATGGTTGTCATGTTCAAACATGGGTTGAAATTGGGTACACAGTGGTGACATTTTGACAGAAGTAGAAAATGGCACATGGGTAGGAAAGATTGCCCAGGGAGCTGCCATTTGGTATTTCGGGATGCTCCTGCACTCGAGTGAAAGAAATGCTGTTACTTTTTCTTCCTAAATGAAGCTAAAGCCCTGTGTACACATAGTGAACAAGGTATGTTATATACCAGCTAGTCTCACCTCCTCGAATAAGGCTTTTGGTTACACTTTGGGTTCATAAAGGTTTCTCCACAGCAGGCACAGAAGACAAGTAGGTTAAAGTTGAAACGGTACCAGCCTCTAATTGCATGGCATGGGTGGTTCCTTGTGGCTGGAGAATAGTAAAAATCCACTGGCTGTACCACTGCTGAACTCCAAAGAAGTGGATATAGATACAGATATATCTGATGTTGTCACTATTGAAAGTGTATTATATAGCAATAAAGTACTATTTGACACCGTTACCATGTGTGACAGCTGCTGGCTTTATCACAGCATGCCTGTGTGACATTTCCTTTCTTAATATTCATTTGTTCCAATAGACTAAATACAGATCACTTATCATGTCTTTTGATGGCCTCTGTGTGTGATTTACAGTGGTAGGTGAAACATTGCTCTCTACTGAAGACATTCACCCAAAGGAGTATGATGCTGGTATGGGATGCCAGCCTAATACATGCATTGATTCCTAGAGAAATGCTGCAGGAAAATGGTTTTCGGAACAGCTCAGGTTCCTAATTCATGGAGGTTGTTATCTGAGCACTACCTAATGACCAGTGCCATAAAGGAAGTTCTATACATGCCCATACCTGGCACCTAGAGCCTGCCTAGCTTCATCTTTCCTGCTGGGTGGATTCAGAGGAAACTGCCTGTTGATTAGAGTTCAGGCATAGCTTAATCTTATAAGTCAATGCAATAAGCAGAGGCGCATGATCTCAAATAGAAAATAAACAGAACATGGATGCCACTCTAGAAAGAAGGTGAAATAATTATACTCCTTTTTTCCTAATTTTTTATGTGGATCCCAATGTGAATGGCTCAAATGATGATATGGAGAGTATCACCCCATCTTTCCTCTTTCCCAAAATACACCAAACAAGGTGGCTAAACACTGGCAATTTATGCAAAGCCTTTCATCTAGCAGAAACCATGTGTTTCAACAGTAGAAACTGATAGTGCAAATGTCGTTTGTCACGCATGAAGTGTGTTGATCCTTCAGAATAATTAAGTTATACAGCTTATACAGGAATATAGGAACAGGCTTATATGAGGATCTCATAAAGGTTGCCAGGTGTCTTGTTGCTGATTGTATTTGAGCACTGGAAACAGTTTGCAGAGGTCTGTCGTTTCCAGTGATGTCTGTGTTTCATGTTCTCGTCTGGCTCTTTAAAATCTACTTACCTTTGTGATATTACTCTGATGACAATTCACATTTAACTTCACTTAGGATTTGATTGCTGTGTATTGATGTCTGTATCTGAAGTGCATCCTGCCATAGCAGAAGATTTATATAGAGAGGAATAGGAATGTGCTAAGGAAATTTCAAGTCCTGTGCTGGGGGAGAACCAATACTCAAGGCAAAATGGGTACTTTTATATACATTTATTTCGTGGAGATTTGTTAAAACATTTCTCTTCCTCCCACTCAACTGGTGTTCAGCAAACTGTGTGTTAGCTAAGGACAGCACCCGTTGCAGGTGTTGTTACTATTTTAGTATTGCTTAGATGTTCTAACAGATACACTACTCTGCAGTTCTTTAAAATGGAAGTTGCAATCCTAATATAAGCGTGAGATGTAAACGTGATATATAGTTTCATCATTTACTATCTGTTTGATGTGAAGCTAATTTTACTTTAAACTAGGTTTGAGACGAAATGTATTATTTCTTCTTGTTGCAAGTACATAAACTATATGTTAATTATCCTATCATGAGTCTCCGGGCTCTGCTTTCAAAAGGAAACTAATTATTTTATCCTGCTTCATGAAGCTTCACGCATAATTTTGTCTGGACAGCACAGTTACCCATACCAAACCAAGCTTTTTTGAGAGAAATGCCATGTACCTTGCTACAAGTTGACACTGCTGCTCTGCTTGTTTCTTTCCAGGATGATCCTCTCACTAATCTAAACACAGCTTTTGATGTGGCTGAGAAATATCTGGATATTCCCAAGATGCTGGATGCAGAAGGTAAAGTAGAACCCAATGGCTTTTAACTTGCTTTTACTCAAGAAATTTTCCATGTCTTCTAGGTGGACTTCTTTCGTACAACAATTCAGTAACTTCTGAATACTCCCTCCATGACCACTGTAGTAAATGTGTAGGGGGAAAAAGTTAGAATGGAATAAAGAGTCACATGTTCTGCTTCCCTCTTCCTCTTGTGCACCTCAGTCTTTTGAGTCTGACATGGAGATCTTAACCTGCAGTTGACATGCTAGTCAGAACAGAGTAACACCTGGCTATGTCATCTGCTGGCTGAAGTATTCCTTTTCAAGAATCAGGCCAAATATTGAGTTAATGTATGGTGTAGGACTGTGTTCCTTTTTCTCCAGATTTGTTTTCTGAGCTCTTTCTGATGTTGCTGGTGCTCTTCCTTCTAAGGGCATGATATTAGTATTATTATTAATATTATTATTATAATTATTATTATTATAAACTGTCTCTTCTTGACTATTCAGAAGTGTTTGACATGAAAATCCTTCACTGACTGGGTCTGGAGACCAAGTCAGAGTTCCATGTTGTTCAGAGGTGTTTTTGCAACAGATTATGACAGCTTCCCTGAGGCCACTGGGACAGCAAGGATTACTTTCCAGAGCCTTGTCAGGACCAGCTTGGCAATAGATTTTGAAGACTATAGCTTTAGAGTGCAAACAACAGCCTGAAATAGTTCACTGGTTGGCTGTTTGCCTAAAGCCTGCTGGGTCAGGCAAGAGAAGCAGTTAAAGACTTATGTTAAATAAAGGAGAGGAGCAGAGAGGAAAGGTGAGAATAGGACAGCTGAACCTAGTGAACCTATATTTTGGTAACTAGGATGTTCATATTTCTAGGTAGTATTTCCTGTACCCAGAGATGAATCTTGCTTTCCCTGAATTCATCACACTGAGGTCCAAAAAAAATCACAATGTTTCCAGAACAGATTCAAATGTTTCCTGCCATTCTATAGGAAATAAAGCCACCTCCAAAATAAGCATCTAGCTTTAGATCTCAGCAAAGTGAGCAGTGATGAAGAGGGCCCCTGGCAAGTGCTCTCACTGCTCCTTACTGATCACTCTCCTCCCTCAGGGAGTCGAGCTAATATGCATACCTTTACACCATTAATTCTGATCTCAAGGTGTTGAGTTTCCCCTGAAACTAATGAAAGGGGCTTCTGAAATCTAAGCCATCGTTGTGTTGAAATGGAGGATGGGGAAATAGAAAGGAAGGGAGAAAGGGTCTTTCTGGAAGAACAGAACTGCATGGAGGAATTGCAGTATAATACATCTATAAGTCATGTCAACCTGCTGCCAGTTTGGATTGATTCAATCCACCACTCACAGTAATTTTCTTGGGACAGGGAAGTGCTGTGGCACACAGCATGCTGATATATGGCTACATTAGCCTGGCCAGACCCTGGAAGCAATTTTATCATGAGGGAGGGGAACCAGAAGGATGATCCTGGGTTCTGAGAGACACACATCTTCTGGGGAGTGCTGGGAAGCCCTGTGGAGTCACTCTGACAATCATATACCCCAGCAGGCCTCCTGGACAGTTGTGCTTCTACCTCCTTTACTCTCCTCCCATCAGCTGATTATGCTCTTAACGTGAGGTTTTTTTTGACAGACATTGTTGGAACTGCCCGTCCTGACGAGAAGGCCATCATGACCTATGTTTCTAGCTTCTACCACGCCTTCTCAGGAGCCCAGAAGGTATCGCAGGATCCCAAGCTCCCTCCACAGAGCACAACTGGTGCCGTTGCTAATGTCCAAACCTTTTTTTCTTTCTCTCTCTCCTCTCTAGCTACGGGCATCTTTATTATTATGTTCTTGGTAGAGTTGGCTGTTGGTTCAAAGTGGTGCCCCAGACACAATACATGGGGCAAGGGAGCCAGGGGTCCCATTTCCATCAGCAGTACTTCCAGTGGCACTTAGGTATGCCACACTTTGGCATGAACATAAATTTAAGGGAGTGGGGAGCTATAACTTCTCCATGTGCTTTATAAACTGCTATCCTGATGGCTGAGAAACCTGTACCTCCTCTTCCTGGTAAATCTGAACGAGATGCTTGGTCTCACAAAGGTGGAGACCACCACAAAGATGCTCTGCCCAGCAGGAAACTACAGCCCATCCCCATGGGAAACAATACAGAGACCTATTCACTTTTTTTTTTCTTTTCCAAAGATGGAGGAACAGAGCTGACTTAGTGGTTTTATGAAGGGTTTAAGGAACACCCAAAGCTTTATCTTTTCTCTTGTGTATGCTGAAGGTTCCCGCACCCTTCCTTCGAGGTCTGAACCTGCTGCTTTCTCAAGTTGTGCTACAAATTCAGTCCCAGTTATCTGGGCCTGACAAAGCAGGTCTCACGAGTACATCCATGGTGATTTTGCAAACAGAGAATTGCTTATCATGATGGAGATGCCCATTTTTTTTTCATTTGTTTCTTTTCTCCCTCTTTTCTCACCCACCATGTTGGAAATCGGGCAGTTGAGTCCTTGGTGCTTCTGTCTTAGCCATTTTCCTGTTGGTATCACTTAAGGAAAACAGTTTGTGGGTGAAACCTTGTACACATCTCTTGCCAAAACAAAGCAGCTGCCTGTACTCGAGTGCCTTAGGAACAGGCAGTGCACGTTGCAGCAGAGCAGATACTGTGTAGGAGGGCTCTCATCTCCAGCTCCTCAGCGTACAGAGGGGCCTTGAGCACGGGTGTTCAGACCTCCAAACAACCTGTTTGCATCCTTGGGCCGGGCCCCCAGACCGCAGCTGTGAAGGTGCAGAGCCCAGATCCTCATCTCAGGATCCCCCTGGATTGGGAGGGAGGGAGGGGTGCCGCTTTGAGCCACAAGCCAACGCTGCTAGCCATCTTCTGATCCGAGTTCCGAGCTCTCCGCATGGAAATCTGTTTGGCCTGTCCTGCAATGCATGATGGGAATTTTTCTTCCCCTCTCTCACGCCACCCATGATTGTTTTGTTTTATCCTATGTGCTGCTTCTTACTTTATCCTTTCAACCTCTTTTCCTTCTCTGCGCAGATATTATAGGCACGCTAAGGCCGGATGAGAAGGCCATAATGACCTATGTCTCATGTTACTACCACGCCTTCTCAGGGGCACAGAAGGTGAGACTTTACTGCTAAAAACCCCTCCCCTCACCCTGCCCTGCCCACCGCTCCTCTCCACTGAGGAACGAACCAGACCCCCAGAACATTTGCAGGGAAGCCCAATGCATCCAGCAATGTGCTTGGATGTGCCATCTGTAGTCTTGCTGGAGAAGTGAGGGCAGTGTCCTTTCAGACAGACTTGAGCTGCTCCTTCCCTCCAGTTTCACACCCAGCAGAGGAGAAAGCATTTAGTAAAGCTGACATTGAAGGCTGGATGGATGTCTGCCCTGACAGAGGCAGTACCCTTTCAGTAACTAGTGGACATTGTCCTGGCCAGGCAATGCACCTCCAGAAATACCACTGTCAAATCCGCCTACTCCAGGAAATGATAGACTGTTCTTGGACTGCCGTCCTGCCTTCCACACCCAGCCTCTACTAGGTCAGTGGTCTTTTCCTAGGCTAAATCATCTGTGAGCTGGTTACATAGCACTTTTGTGCTCCAGCCACAAAGTTTGTTTCTGCCAGATCTTGAGCTTTCCCAAACTTGTTTCTCCTTGGTCATTCTCCTCCATTTCCCAAACCACCTATATGTTATATTTCTCTTTCCTCTACTTTGCTTATTTCCATAGCTTCAGGCCTTCCTTCCTTCTTCTGCTTCCTCTTTACTCCAAAGTCTCTCTCCCTGACATCAGGACCCTGGGAACCAAATACACACAGATCTCCTTCAGGCAAACTTCCTCCAAAACGGCAACTTCCATGCAATCCTTTGAAGGGGAGAAAAAGGTCCATCCTTTCCTCCCATGTTATAGCCTGCCTGTGCTGTGGCTTTTCCACAAGATTACTGCTGATTTCAGATTGTAGGCTTTGGAACCATAAAATCCAAAGTCCAAGACTACATTCTTCATGTTACGAACATAATTAAAATCTCACTGTTTTCCCCAGCTACAACTTCTTTCTCTCATTAGGCCTTTTCTTTGGAGACACAGTCCTTGTGTTGCCCAGCTTGAGGGCTAACCTGACTCCAGGAAGATTCCATCTCTTTTGTACAAAGCTGTGCTGATGGTGCCAACATTGGTGGAGATACCATGCTCATGCTGGCTTTCAGAGGGCAAATGCAGGCAGTAGGTTGCAGAGAGCAGCTCTTTAGTTCAAGCTTTTTGTTCTCTGCCCAGTTTCGTATTAATTATGTGATGGTGTCTTTTTTCCAAGGAACTGGAAATATGTCCCAGTGCCATTCAGTAGACTTGCCTGTTTGGCATAATTTGTGTAGTCATGACTTTTCGGCCTGGATCCTGCATTTTTTTGTTCAAAACACTTAACAGCAGTCTGCAAGCTACAGCCAGCTCACACTTGCCCAGGAAGATGGTAATCTCAGAACTCATGCCAGCTTGATGATGAGGCCTGCTGTTTGCCAGGTGCCCCTGAGGGACAGCTCCATGCTGTCTGCTTAACATGAGGAATTCCAGATTGAGGAAACAGCAAACCACAATATGAGGAGGGTTGTAGCCTGCTGCAAGGCCAGCCATGCCCCTCGCCAATCCCTTCCTCTTCTCTCTGCACCCATTCCATGATTCGGAAACCTGCTCAGCAGGTTCCATGCCCTCATCAGCAATTTAGGTGGATTCTAGGTCTTCTGGGATAACTGAAAACAATCCCTTACTTGCCTCAGGACCTGAACCAAGGAGCTGGGGCAAGAACTGAGTTTGAAGCTTCTTAGTTATTCAAGTGTCAATCCCAGGTAGTCAAACTGCTTGCAGGGAAGATTTAATAGTTTATTTATTATTTTTTAGGAGTCCTGATGGGCCAGCAACTCAACTATGCCCTGGCAGGAGGGGCATAGTTCCTTTTTGGAGCTACCCTAGCCACACATTAGCCAGCTGCTAAGTGATAGAGATTCAAACCCCCAGACAAATGCAAAGTGATTGCTGAGTACAAGTCCCAGCCCAGATATTACTGTGTTGCTGTCCTCATGCACAATGAGGTGACTTACTGTGATATCACTCCATTTATCATCCAGATTTTTCATTACTGCCACCAGTCCTGAAGGGGAAGTCCCATGAGCCGCTTTCTGCTTCTTTCACTCTCTTATACTGAGCCTTTGAAGGTACAGGGTCCCCAGCCTGGTGTGTGTGTGTGTAGATGGCTGCTTTTACTCTATGCCATTTTTTATATATATATTTGTAGGTATACTTACTTTGGTTGGTTTGCTTGTTTTCTAACCGCTTCTGACTTTCACACTAAATGCATGCAACTACTGGTTGGCTTAATATTTTGTAAACTTGTTTTCTGGGGTGAAAATTTCTAACTAACATTTTACCATTTTATTAAGAGATTGTGTTTGGAGTACAGTATTCTGGAATGGTCCTCTGAGGCCAGAGGACAGCAGCAGGCAGGCGTCCCTACATAGTGCACTGTGGGAATGCCTTCCTTTGTAATCCACTTCAGCAGAAAGATCTGGATCCATGAACTAGAGAGACAACAAACTCCACTCTTATCCTAAGCAGTTCAAGTTATGGTTGAGAAATACAGAAAAGACCAAAGACAGATAAATTACTGCTATTTTGACTATTCAGGTTTCCATTTTGATTCCACGAAACAGCACGTGCGTATACACAGCAGCATGGTATCAAGCAGAATGTCCCGGGCTTGCCCTCTGCAAAGTCTCTGAGTACAATCAGTATAATGTATCAGCATGATGCTGCGCTGAAGCTGATCAGCTCACACAGGTTCTCTGCGAATACAGGTATGCAGCTTCCAGACACCAGGATGCCACATCTTCTCAGTGCTCTTCCCAAGCCTCGTGGGCATCCTGTCTTGTTTGGAGCCAGCACAACAGCAGTGTGGAGAAAGCCAAAATGGCTTTTTCAACTCCACTAATGAAGGTATAGGGGGAGCTGCCTTGGCCTCATGTAAACATCTTGGTGTGCCACTCTTCTTTTACCTAAAAGTGTTTTACTTCAGTTTTGAGGTTGTCATTGCCACAGATCAGCTCGTTAGCAACAGTGTGGGGGATACTGGGAAAGGTTGCTTGAAAGCACTGGGATCCTTTTGTCCTAACTTGCTCAGAACAAGTCAGTGTAATGTGTTGCTTGTGACATTAGTGGTGATAGTGGCCACAGAGCCTTTCCAGTGGCTGCAGCAACAGCACATTGTTGCATAGAGCACTAATAGGAGTAGGCAAGAATCATTGAGAGGCAAGTACTGGTAGGGGAGAGAAAGCCTCTACATTTCTGCCGTTAAGATAATACAAATAATGTCATAACTGCTGACATTCTTAGGGTCTCTGTGTTTGGACAGTTGTTCAACATGCATATATACACACATATTTAAACTTGGGCAGCTGGAGAGAATCTATCATCAGATACATGTAAATATGCCTCAGCGGAACGGAGTCCTGCCTGCACAGCTGGCTGCTGCTGCTGCATGAGCTCATGGGGTGTAAAAACAAGAAAGCTAAGAGTTTGCAGTGAACACCTCTCCTGGAGTGATTGAGATAAATATTTGGTAGTCTCAGTTCCCTGCAGTCACTAGGCATATCATCATAAGGCTCTGGCAATGTCTTTTTGACATACTGTTTGGTCCCATGTCTATAGTTTTCTCTGGATATCAAAAAGCACTCCATTAGAGTACAAACTTTAGTTAAAAACAGATCAAAGTACAGGCTTTCTTAAATGTAACCATTGTTTGCACCTTTTGCAGACTTTTTTTTAAGTGAAATTGCTCTTTTTTCCTGTACAAGTCTCTGATGTGTTTTAAATTAGTTGATATCTGTGTATCTCTTAGCTGGTCCACTTTAGTGAAGGGGCATATGACTGATGCTTTTAAATCTTTTCACAAATGAATAAAATTGCCATGTCCCCTGGGACCTTAGTAATCCGTACATCACTATACAGCCTATGATTTTATTGCTATTCTTGCTGCTTCACATCAGCTGTAAAAATTAGAGGATTTTTCTCAGATGTCCTTGGAGATTGAATAAACAGATAAGAAAAGGTCTTTTAAAAATAGAAAAAGGTTGAAACTTACCAGCTCTAAGCTCAGCAAAACTTCTTTGGCATCTGTCCCAAATGTAGTTTTAAGGCAGGACACTGTGTTCACAACTGGTCTGCTGTAGTGCCGGCATGTACCCTCTCCTCCTTATTTCTACTTAGCCTCTGTAAGGAGGATGTATAGGGGTCCTGTGGGTACCTCTAGCACCTTTCCCAGGCACCAAGGCAATAGCTGTACTGTGGTGAGCGAATTCTGAGCAATCCTCTGACACCCATTAGTGAGGCACATCCTCTGAGGCTTTGTGGCATGACACACACTATGATAATGATAAAGGGAGCTGATACCCACAGATATATGCTGTGCAAAGATCAGCCTGCTTGTATGTTCCCCATGCTAAGCACGTGCATGGCACTCCAGGGCAGATTGACTGCTCCTGAGTTCATAGCTGAGATTTTTCTGATCCTTACTTTCCAGATTAATGTTTTAAGATGTTCCGCTCCCTGTAGGGAACAAGTTTTTAGTCTTGATGGAAAGAAAGAAAGAAAGAAAAAAACCCAACCAAATCTAAATAGTAACAATAGGTTCTTTTTTTTGTGATATTTCTTTTGGAAGAGTAAGTAGAAAAATTACCCTAAAAGGGGGGTTGGGAAATCCTCTTCTCAGCTGGATCATGAGACCCTGACTACATGGTAGGTGTCATGTGGCAAGATGCTGGAGGAGGTGGCCCTGTAATGAGTGCCAGAAATACAGGGAAAGCTGGAAGACAGCTCTGTTGGGCAGAATTTAAGGTTAAGAGGAGTATCTACCATTTTATCTTCCAAACAAAATTAAGAATTTCTTGAAGTCCAGTTTATGGATTAGTTCTGTTTAGGTAGTTCTGCCCTGAGATAAAGGTATGGAGACAGTCTCATCAGCTTGACAGCACTCAATTACTGCTGTTGCAGCTGGAATGCTGGTATGGGGAGTGGAGGCATTGACAGAAACCTCCTGTCTTTGTGAAGAGGTAACCAGGGGCTTTCTGTTAGAAAGCAAACAACAGGGCCCTCTTGTAGAAGCAGCTTCAGAAAAGGCATAGAAATGTTGGTTGTCCCACAACATATAAAGTGGAATGAGTAGAGCTGAGGATCTCTGAAGAAATGTGTTCACCTGAGAAGGGAAAAATAAATCATTATAGAAAGTCAGATGGAAAGCGAAGAGGTCAGGACAGACATTTAGAAGCACAGACAGGTGGCCAGGGCCAGGGTTAGGAGACTTTATCTGCAGGTATGTAGCAGAAAACTAAGCTGCAAGTTTTGGTTTGTGCTTTTTTTCACCCTTTTCCCTTTTTCTGTTTTTCTTCTCTTTGTCAGGCGGAGACAGCAGCAAATCGTATCTGCAAGGTGCTGGCAGTGAACCAAGAAAATGAACAGCTCATGGAAGACTACGAAAAACTGGCCAGTGATGTAGGTGTTGATTTTTGAGTGGTTGCATGCAGAAAGACATTGCATTTAATGCTGATAAGTAATCTGGGGATTGCTATTGGCCTACTGCTATGTCCCCATGAAAATTGTTTTTTCCCCTTCTAGCTTGAGAATAATGAAAGAATGAACTTACCTTAAAGGCAAGAACAATCTACTTTATAACAGAAAGCTTCCATGGAGCAGCTTTGAATTTCTCTGTTTATTAGGAGCGGTACAGAAATACTAAAATTAGGGAAAAGTCAAGCTCATTTAACTTACATTCCTCTGGACTCTACAACTTCATTACATGTTTCGTACAACTTGTATGCTGATATACTATAGAAGTCAGGAATTGGATGAAAAAGAATGGAAGCTAGAGATAATTGAGGAAAGAAATATGCATTTGCTGATAATTGGAAAGAATCTGTGTCAGGTGCAAGCTGAAGACTGCTTTGGTTAACTGAGAAGGCTGACAGATTGACAGCAGTGAAACTACAGAGAAGACCAAACATGGACTGGAGTACATTTGTGGTAGATAAGTAGGAAGGGAAGGATGGACAAGAGAAGGGCAAACATAACCTATAAGCCTGGTTTCAGCCTTGTCTGAAAAGCACAGGGCACTGCTCCACTCCCACTATAGACCAGCAATTGCATTAACATTTTGCCAGCTCCCCAAACAGTTTGCTGAGGAGGTCTATTCAAAGAGCAACACTGAGCTTGAGGACGCTAGAGTGTGAAAAGTGTAACCAAAGGCAAGAACTTGTTTTCTCCTCTCAGATCCTTCTGGAGATATGACTTATATCATCTTTCAGTTACACAACAGTCCAGCAAAACTCTAAGGCTTTAGCATAATCTGAGGATATTGTTTTGGTTCTGATTTAGCAAAAGCTGTGCCTTAAGCATGTTGAAGTGGCACTGCTGCAACAAGCAGTACTACTTAGTGTGGTAGGGAATGTGCTGCTCATTAAAAAAAATGTACTTCCAAAAAAGCTGGCAAACTTTTCTTTACAAGTCCTGTTAGTGGCAGAATCTTTCTGACAGCAAACATAAAAGTAAATGGTCCCCAATGAAATCAGAGCAACATCTGCAGTTTTAACACAGTTTTCAGTTCAAGACTTCTTGTCATTGCTCCGTCCAGCTGCTGGAGTGGATTCGTCGCACCATCCCCTGGCTGGAGAACCGGGCCCCAGAGAACACCATGCAAGCCATGCAGCAGAAACTGGAGGACTTCCGGGACTACCGTCGCCTGCACAAGCCCCCCAAGGTCCAAGAGAAGTGCCAACTTGAGATCAACTTCAACACCTTGCAGACCAAGCTGCGGCTCAGCAACAGGCCAGCCTTCATGCCTTCAGAAGGGAAGATGGTCTCGGTGAGTGGGAGTAAATGCTCATATACCCCAACCATGCCTAAAAAATGAGACTCTCTTTGTTCCCATGGGTGAGCATAGCATGCCCACCTTTGCAGTGAGCTACTCTATGGGAGGAACCCTACAAAACGTAGATCAGTGAGGCCATGATAAGAGAGGATCCAGCGATCATTGCTTCCCTGTGTCCAAATCACATTCAGGCTTTTCACAAGTTGCATGTCTTTATGAGGAGTGCTTCTCATTCTCTCCGATTAAAAAATGGTTGGGTTTGGTTAAAAGTTTCACATAGGGGAGTGTTTAGAGAGGCATTTTTCCGCAGACAGTTATATCCTGACACTTCTAGTCCCGCTTATCTTAAGTCTGCCCCTTGGTCTCCCTGACGTGTCTGCAGAACACTGTGAGATGAAAAACCCACACTTCCTCCCTCTGATCAGTTGGAACCATGTAGCTCACTGGGTCTAATGCTGGCAAACATCTTCCTTCCACCTGCTAACCTGCTTTTTTGTCTCATGCTCCTGTCTCTAGGATATAAACAATGCCTGGGGTGGCCTAGAGCAGGCTGAGAAGGGCTATGAGGAGTGGTTATTGAATGAGATCCGGAGGCTAGAGAGGCTGGATCACCTGGCAGAGAAGTTCCGGCAGAAGGCATCCATTCATGAGTCCTGGACAGATGGTAATGCCAACCTGTATGCTTCCTGCTGCCTGACACAGTGCTGTCTGTTATGTAGGGAGAAAGAAATGCATTGTGCACAGGTCCTTCCATGAGAGTTTCCTCTCAAGAAGGCTAGGTTTATTTCTTATTTTATTAGAAAATAATGTATGAAAACCAGATTGGTCTCTCTTCTACATCATACAGTCAACATTGGCATTCCCTAATGGTGGCAAAGTGAGAACTTTGGATAGAAGACAGCAGCTACAGAGCCAAGGCAAAGTTACTGTACAGTAAATGCTGCAGCTGGCATTTACAGGTCCAGTAGAACCCAGTTTGCACATGCTGAGACAAGTCCAGTATAAACTGAGAGTGCTGGCTTAAGCTGCACTGGGTGTACTTCTCTGTTGTTAATGGCAAACTCATGCTCCGTGGTTTGAAAGTGAGGACTGTGCTTCTCTAGGCCAGCAGGCACGGGGATAAGCCTTGGGCAGCGTGGCTGGAGTGGGGCAGATACCCTTTTGAGGGCCCCTGAGGCTGCATGGGTGGCAAGGAGCTGGGTTTGGGAGGCTTCCCAGTCCTGTCCTTCATTCTTCTGTTCTTTGGCTCCCTCCCCAGGTAAGGAAGCAATGCTGCAGCAGAAGGATTACGAAACTGCAACCCTCTCCGAGATAAAGGCCCTGCTGAAGAAACACGAGGCCTTTGAGAGTGACCTGGCTGCACACCAGGACCGCGTGGAACAGATTGCTGCTATTGCACAAGAGCTGAAGTATGGCACCCCTACGCACGTCCCATCCTTGGGGCCAGGGAGACTTAATGAGCCTTGCCCTCTGCCCTCTGGGCAGTCATAAATCCATCCCCATACAAAATTGCTGGGAATTTCCACTGTTTCCAAACAGTATCTAAGATACTGCTCTCCAGTATCCAGACACACCAGAAAAGCAGGCCAGAAAATGGATGAGTCGTGGGTGCTGTTGGGAAGGTGGCAGAATTATATTGCCAAGCCAAGTTTCCATCCTCTTTCAGCTCATTATGCTGCTATGAACCCTTTCCTAAGGAGTCTGACCTGCTGCTGGCACCTGCTAGATTTCAGGGTTGTAGCACTGTCATACTTTTCCAGGAACAGAAGGAAAGAGGAGAGGATAGCTGGCTCTCAGTTTGCTATCTTTTAATATAAAAAATCCTCCTTAATGTAGCAGGAAAAAAAGTGGTTTGAGCCCATTGTGGCTTTGCTCTTTGCATCAGGAATACTGCACCTTCTGCACTCTGTTCAGCACTTGCTCCAGGGCACCCTCACAACAGCTCAGCTCTCTCTCTGCTTCCCTCCAACCTGGAAACCTTCACCTCCACTCGTTTTACTGGAATAATACGGGTTACCAGGAGAAATGGGGGCCCATTAGTGTTGGAGTCTGATTGCTAGAGATAGCAGGCAGGTAAAGAGCTGATCTCTGCAGCACAGGGAGATTTTGAAATCCTGCTTTTTTTTTTTTCAAAAAACAGTCTAAACAACGTGGGTTTGACTCTGTTTCCTATTTTTAAAAGATTTATATATCACACTGGCCTATTTAAAGTTTGTGTCTGGGCTGAGATTAGTACTCTTGGGCTGAAAAGCTGTTTTTCTCAAGAAATTTAGGATTATTGGCTCAAGATCATTATCTCCTTTAAAAACACAGATCTACAGGATTGCTCCTTTGTCCACTGGAGGATTGACCTTGGAACAGGAGGAGGGTTCGAGGCAATCCTCCATGTCAGTAAGATTAAAACTGAGGCTGACTAGTCAGGAAGCATTACCTGCCCTGCCACTTCCAAAGGACAGGCTACATGTTAGCCAAAGCACCTGCAGCTCTAAGAGCAACAGGGAAGACTGAGGCCCAAGCTGTGAGAGAGGTTATTTCTTCCAGTGTTAGAACAGTGGGCTCTGCCATTCTTGCAAAAGGCATCTTCCATTTCAGCAAAGAGGCCGTGCTGTGAAAAAACATGGCAGAGCTCTTTTCTCCCCCAGAGATACACTGCCAGAGAGGAGCAGGGAGTCTGGAGGAAGACACTGCAGCTGCCCATGCCAGCAGGGCATGTTCCCCTCCCCAGCAGCAGTGGTCTAGCACTAGTGTGTTACAAGTCAGACTTTCAGAAGGGGTTCTTTCATCTGCAATACTGCCTCTGCAGCAAAGTAGATCAAGCAACTGATCTGGATTAAAAACCTAGCAAAGAAGTTATTTTTAGCCCAAATCAGTTTCCTGACAGTTTACTGGAGGACTCCACCAACAGTTGTGCCCACACACTTCAGGAGGGCAATAAAAAGGCCTGAAGAAACAAGGCTGGGGGAGGCAAGAGGTAACCTGCATTGCTGCCTAGAGAAATGCTCATCAGATGGCCCAGGGTCACTTAGTATCCCAGTGATTTATTCTGCTTTTTCCTTCAAGGCTGAAACAAAACACTCCAGTTCCCTCTGCCTGCAGATTTCTCCCTCTTTGACCATGTGCAGAACCATGAGCACAAAGCAATGCAAGACCAAAGCTTCGGCTTCCTCCTGTGCTCTCCTTTCCCCAACCCTACCTTTACCAGCCTGTCTTCCATGAATGCCTGTAGACATGTCAGCAAAGCACTCCCTATCAGACATACAGGGGAGAAACCTACACTTGTTCCAAGACTGTCCTAAATGTATTGGATTGTAATGAATTATTGCTTGCTACCTGTACTATGCAACTGTTATAACAATCTTAGAAGTTTCTTAGCATTTCTGATAAATTCTTTGCTTTCCATTCCGATGTACAAGACACAGGTGGTTAGCCTGCATAATGTTCTTAAGCAGAATGCAGGAGCAGATTGCTCTGCTTGTAATCTGCTTATTCCCAGATAGAGCAGAAGTCTGTACTCCCTTCCCCCTGTGCCAAGTTATTCCCATCAGGTAGCCAGCCTCAGTAGTTGTTGAGGCCTTGGGTGTTTCTATCCTGTGCTGGTTGATGTACTATAACATCACATCTCCAGAACTAGATACTGATGTCTTCCCTGCTCATTTTATTGACAAAGACCATGAGTTTTTTGTCTGAATCTGTCCTTAAGACTGATCAAGACTTCTAATGGACTTCTCTTATTTCTCCACAAGGTCTTTATTTCACTTCTTGTCATTTTTTCCCCACTTGTTATAGTGAGCTGGACTATTATGACTCTCCCAGTGTCAATGCCAGGTGCCAGAAGATCTGTGACCAGTGGGATAATCTGGGTGCCCTAACCCAGAAACGTAGAGAAGCCTTGGAGGTGAGACATGTTTGGGATTATGTGGATGAGGTAATTTGTGGGAAGCAAGCTGCAGTAGGCACAAGTAATTTCAGCTCACTTGTGAACTCCTAGTACAACCTGGACTGTAAATAAGGGCTACATTTCCATATATTTAAGCTGTTTTTCTTCCAACCCAGTTATGGTGCCATTTGTTTGCTTAGGCTATTGATTCATTTCTCCTTTTTTGGTATTTTGTAATCTCACTCTGCTTGAAAAGTATGTCTTTATTTTGTTTTGTTTCAAAGGATCTCAGATTTATTTTCTCTCCAAGGAAAAAATCTGTCCTGTGTGTAATCTCTAACAATCTCTAACAGGGGAAATTTTTACTGTGGTGCTGTCCTGGGAAAACCAAGGAGGTCTGAAAAGAAGGAGTAGCTCAGACAACTCATGTATCTATGTGACTATTCTTATCCAACCATCTTTCCTGATTTTCTTTCTTTTTTTTTGTGCATGCCCAGAGGACAGAGAAGCTACTGGAAACAATTGACCAGTTGTACCTGGAATATGCCAAACGAGCTGCCCCTTTCAATAACTGGATGGAAGGGGCCATGGAGGACCTGCAGGACACATTCATTGTTCACACCATTGAGGAGATCCAGGTACAGAGCACTCATTTCCACCAGTTAGTCTGGGATAGAGAGAAGTTGGGGGTCTCCTGGGTTCAGACTGGTGATGAATTTGTAGGTCATGATTTGGTGCTTCTGCTTTATTGAGTGAGTCTTACCAAGAGAAACAAAAATGCGTATGTTCTTCTTTGATTTTCTCCAAAAACCTGAATCCAAATGGGTATGAAACATACACCATTCTAGCTGGATACAAAGAACTGAAAGCAGATTTTTCAGTGTAATTCCAGAGTCATATTAATGGAAGCCTGAATACTGAGAGAATCCTGTATGGTTTTGTGGTACTTTTCCTAACCCACATGAGCAAAGCTTAGTGTTGCTCTTGGGGCCTACAGGTCAATTCTCCCATGTAATGTCATATCCAGATCACTTGGTCCTATATGATAGGATGTGCCATGAGGATGGTTATTGGCCTGCCAGCTGATTTTCAGCACTGAGCACAAGAAACATCAGAATTGACCGCTTTGGTCCCAAATTACCATTTGAAATTAAAGTTGTCTTGCCTCCTGGAAGACAACAAAGACAGTAGTCTTAGTTTTTTCCATTTCTGAAAGGGTGTTAGGGAAGCAACTTGAGGTTTCTACAGGTAATTTTCAGACCTTAGGGAGCAGGAATTACTCTTTCCTGGATTGCAGTGGGTGCTTCTATTTCTCCTGCTTGATGGGCTCACGAAAAGAATCCAAGTCAGCTCTTTGCTGGAATAGCTGACGGCAGTGTGGCCATCAGTGAGGCAGCAAATGGGAGACCAACAAGGAACACTATGCAGCCGGGGGATAGAGGAGTAGTGACATAGTTACTGAGCTGCTAGTTCTTTCTTCCATCCTTCCCTCCTGAACTTTTAGAAAGGTTCATTAAATCTTTCATAAGCAGAACAAACATAAACAGCATTTAAACACTTCTATCTTCTCTTTGTAACTGTTAGCAGTATCTTTCCCAGCCCCCCCGACTTGTATTACATCTCCACAGCCTCTGCAGCAGGTGCAAAGTAATGAGTCACCATGTAAGGAAGGAATTTTACAAAAAGTAGTTACTCTGTATGTGTTGTGAGAGAAAGTGGTTAATCATGCGGTTTACTTTCATTCCCTCTTTCTGTCCACACTGTTCCCTTGGTTGTCCCTGCACACATCTCTGTTTCCCATTCGTTTTGCCGCCTCTTTCCCTGTGTTTGCTTCCCTAGACTTGATCTTTTAGGCTTCTAGAATGAAGTACCTTAAAGGCCTGTAGAAGCAGTGGGAGATGAGCCAGGACCAACTGGCTTGTCAGCTGTCCACAAGCTACCAGCAAGCATGCCCGAACCATCGGTCCTTGGAGCACAGCCCGGGCACCACAGCAAGATGGGGAGCAGAAAGGGCCTGCTGTGTTCAGAGTGAAGGAGCTCTTTTCCAGCAGCAGGAGCATGTGTTACCTGTGCAAGTTTGCTGTTGGCTGGAAGCCCTTCAGCTGGTTCCAGCTGACTCTGATCAGACTGAGTCCTACTGCTCATCTGGAGTTACCTTGGGTGTAGAACTAGTGCATACTTAGTGGGAGAATCAAAACACAGCACATTTGAACTATTGAGACATGACTGTTTTACAGCAATGGTAGTAGGTAGATCTTCCCATAAGGGCAGTCACTGAGCAGCGTTGGAGAAATAGTTCCCCCTAAATTATGAGCCAGAATTATTCCACTATTTTTTGGTATGTGATCTCTGTCACTGGTCAACATGGGACAAAACAGAGGAAAGCAAGACTTAAAACAGCCCATTTAGTGATGTGGAGAGAACCTGAAAAGTGTATGAGAGTAGAACTGCTCTGTATCCTGGGAATATGTAAGCTTTTGCAGTTGTTTCTGCAGGGATCCATTTGCTGAAGAGGTTATTCCTTAAGTAATGCTCTTACCCTCCCTTTGCTACTGCCTTCCTTGTGCAGGGATTGACCACAGCTCATGAGCAGTTCAAAGCCACATTACCAGATGCTGACAAGGAGCGACAGGCCATTCTGGGAATCCACAATGAAGTCTCAAAGATTGTCCAGACATACCATGTCAACATGGCAGGAACAAATCCTTACACTACAATCACCCCACAGGAGATCAATGGCAAATGGGAACATGTGAGTTCTTTCCAACCTTGCAAGTTAGTGGGGGAGAATGTTACTGCTCAACCACTGGGGCCCCAGGAACTGGATTATTTACTCTGTAGTTACCCTCTGATGCTTACTGGTGAGTTCAGTTGGGTCTTGTCATTTGTTTTTGGCTCAATTGCCATGTGCTTAGAAGGTGGAAAAGATCTTTGATACAAATGCCTAAGATGTTTCAGACCCCTTTTACATGCTATTTTTAAATGAAAGATGCTAAGTTTAAAAGCTTTGAGGTTTTCAGTCTTCAATTGACCTGCAAGTATAGCATGTGAGTCATTATCCTTTTTCACCATTCAACTCCTCACATGTTTTATCTCCTCAGCCAGGCAGCCTTTCCTTGCTGCAATCCTAAAAGAGCAGCTACTGTCCATACATGGTGATGGTTCTTACTAGCAAACAAAATCACCAAAGTGAGATCTGAACAGAGTCTTGCAACTCAGTTAACATGAACCACCAAAAACACAAGTACTGAATGGAATCTTCTGGTCTTCCATGTCCAGAGATGAGTTTGCAGTGTGTATCCTACAGCAGATAGGACTCACAATCCATGAGCCTGCCCACCATGACTTAAGCCATATGACTTCTTGTTTTCCGTGCAAACACCCACTCCTCCCTCCCTTGCAGCAATCTCTCCATTTACTGTACATGTGCCTTTGTGTGTCTAAACTGCACACTTTGTTACTCTTCGCTGTAGGTGCGGCAGCTGGTTCCCAGAAGGGATCAGGCCCTGATGGAAGAACATGCTCGCCAGCAGCAAAATGAACGACTTCGTAAACAGTTTGGTGCACAGGCCAATGTCATTGGACCCTGGATCCAGACTAAGATGGAGGTAGTGCTTTGCAAATTTTGAAACAGGCTGTTTTCCCTTGTGATCTTCACTGATGTTCTTATCCTTGGCCTTTCTTGACCACTGTCACAGCCATTTTTTCTTCAAGTTACAGTAAGAGAAACATCATAGAAAATACAAAGAATTGCAAGATTGGTATCGGTTACTGAATTGCTTGTACTTTTCTCCCCCTAACTCTTTAGTACAAGATAAAAACATGACTTAAGAGGGGAAACACTGGTATTTTAAGATTTCTGTTTATGTGCAGCAAGTTAAAGACCCTAGATCAGAGACATAGTTTATGTAATTGCTTTCACAGCAATGGTCTTGATACAAGTGACAAAATAAATACAATTAGCACATCAAATACCTGCATAGGAGACATTTTTAAGGGAGATCTCTTTTTATGTAAGATTTGAGTAATTGGAGTTGATTAAATATAAGAATATGAAGCTATTACTGATGGCAGCAGCTGGAAAGAAGAGAGCGATTACAGAAATACATCTGTATGAAGGGGCTAAATTAGTGGCAGATAGTACACCAGCAAAAGACGTGCCTTGGTACTTTACTAGCTTATGGACTGCAGTTTCCTTTTCTTACGTATTCTTGTGTTAGACACATCTTATGTGATTCACCTTACTTGGAAAATGTTCAGGGCTCTGATAAATTTTTTGCTGACACTGTGTTATCTTAAGTGAAATAACTGCTCCATGAGATTATTATTTTTGAATCATCATCTTCTGTGAGAGTGAAATTGTTGCAATGAATGTCAAGCGTGTTCAGGCTTGACCTTTTAGTAGAGTCTTTACTCCTTTGGCTTTGCTAATGCAGGAGATTGGCCGCATTTCAATAGAGATGCATGGGACCCTGGAGGACCAGCTCAACCACTTGCGGCAATACGAGAAAAGCATTGTGAATTACAAACCAAAGATTGACCAGTTGGAAGGAGACCACCAGCTGATCCAGGAAGCGCTTATCTTTGACAATAAGCACACCAACTACACCATGGAGGTAAATGTTCGGGTAGCAGATTAGACAGCCTCATCTGCTGCAACCAGGTAGTGTCAGCAACATCTAGCTCGTAATGTGTTGCGGTTCTTAGGAAAACAGAGGGCTTGACATTGTGGCCAAACATGCAACAACATGTTACTGAATTTCATTTTTGTCTTACTGTACTTCATGCCAACCCATTTCAATGCACTTCCAAATACAGACAACAGAAGCAACCTGAATGAGATCACAGTATTGCTTGAAAAATGGACAGGTCTCATTTCTCCTGCCACTCAATCGTGGCAGCCTATTAGCTGGGATTAGAAAGGAAAGTGGTGATGATTTTGAGCTGCCACAGCCTGGCAGAAGAAAAAAGTCCAACACAAGTTTTTTTAAATCTGAGGCTGGCGTTCTGTTGACAGCATGAGGTTTCTTGGGAGCAATCTGAGTTCAACATGAGTCCAACAGAACACAGACAGCCTTTGAAACTTGTCTTTTGGTTTCTGGCCAGCTCTCCATTAAGCAAAAGAGAGGCAGTGGAGCACCGGTGTCTTCCAAGCACTGTGTTTTATTTCTTTTCTTGGTAAGGAGTTTTTTGCTTAACTAAGTCCTAGAAGTACTGGATTTTCTTCTTATTTGTGTTGGGGGTCTCTCTGACCAGGCAAAGGAACTTTGCAACAGGACCAAGTCGTTCTTAAGATCAGAAATTGGCCTCCTCAGTAATTTTTTTTAGGTCGAAATGCAGATTTTAAACACCTGGTTGGCTCACACTGCAGATGAGAAGGAAGCTTTTGTGATAAAATGGACTTCTGCCTTGGACACGTGTTCATTTAATTTGCAATAAGTAGCACATTTGATCCACTGGCCTCAGAGGCCGAAGAGCAACTTTTTAATTTTAAAATTGTCCTGACCTCTTTTTCCAGCATATCCGAGTGGGCTGGGAGCAGTTACTAACAACAATTGCTAGAACCATCAATGAAGTGGAAAACCAGATTCTGACTCGTGATGCCAAAGGAATCAGCCAGGAACAGATGAATGAGTTCCGGGCTTCTTTCAACCATTTTGACAGGGTAAGTAAGTGCTGACTGCAGCTTGGTAAGCTACAAGCTTCCATGTAGACTGCACGGTGCAATAAAAACAAACAGTCACTGTGATAAAATGAGACAAATAGAAGACATTTTGTTCTTAAAAAAGCTACTCCTCTCGAGCAGTCATTTCTGTGAAGACAGCCAAGTGATCATTAGCTGGGGAGAAGTATGTTTTCACAGGAAACTGCTAAGTTTCTTGGTAAAGCTAAAGTACGGAAAGGTTTGAAAGCTTTTTTAGGTAATTAGACTTTTACCCCATCTTCTCCAGAGAGCAGATTATTATCTTGATATAATCCAAATTCTTTGGACCATCTGTTCTCCACTCTGATATGCCATCTCTGGTATATCTGGTATATGATCTCTGGTATATCTCAGGGCAGCCTGCCCTCAAAGATTGGCAACACTTTCAAAATTGCTGAACAGTGGCTATTTCAGCCCTGCTCTAGCTATCTAAGAAAAGTAAACCGTGGTTTCTTTTCTTAGAAGAGGGACTCATAAAGCCCGATAGATTTTGTATTTTGACCTTCATATCATTTGCGCCTTCTTTCACAATGATCTGAATGATAATGCAGACGGAATATGGGTTTCCCACATTCAACTGTCTATTTGATTTATGAAGGCTTAACATTTACTTTAAAAGCTCATATTTTTTGAGGAAAGTCACGTGAAATTGACTCCACCATCCTGTCTGTAGCTTTCTTCATCTAGCCAGAGATGGTGGCAGCAGGCAGGGGCTCTTCATTGCTTGAGGGCTGTCCTGAGCTAAAATACTGCAGGGTGGATGGTGGTCTTAGTTCCTGTGGTAGCTTGTGTATTGTTTGATGGGTATATCCAAACACTGGAGGGCAATGAGCAAAAGGAAGAGCAGCTGCCAAGCCACGTTGTGCTGCACTGTACATCCATGCTGTTTGCAGAGCTGAGCATTTGAAATAGCTTTGCCAGTCAAAGCTCCACCTCATGTGCAGGTGTCATAAATACAGCCATAACACTGCTCCCCTGAGCTTCAGCTGTTTTTCTTTGTCTGTTCCTGGGATGCCCTGACAGCTAAGCTTCCTTGGGTGTGTTGCCCTCACCTACTCCTCTAGTGGAACTTTTGACTATAAGATTAAGGCAATGCTTCCCACTGCCTCTGCCTGCTTACCTGCACTCTGGGTTACTAGTAAAACAAAGGGCTTTTGACACCAGATAACAAGCAGTAATGCAAGTGATTCACTTGGGAGATTGAGATCTTGAGGCTTCTCAGCATCAACTGTTTTTGTCATTCAAATGCTCTCAAGATGGGATAAGCTCTCTGAGAAGGAACTGTTCCAAGAGCATTTTTAGCACATCCTGAAATGTCATTGTGATATCTAATGTTGTGCACTTTTTATTTTTCTTCCCTATCTTTCTATCTGCATGTCATTTTTCATCTCTCTCTCTCTCCTCACCCACTGCATGGTGCACCTGTTGTCCTTTCACCTCCCTTTGATCTCCTCTGTGTCTCCCTTCCTTCTGCCCCACACCATCACCCCACTGGCACTGCATGTCCTGCTGCCTGGCACACCGCATAACCAGGACCACTCCGGCACACTTGGCCCTGAGGAATTCAAAGCCTGTCTCATCAGCTTGGGTTACGATATTGGAAACGATGCACAGGTACTGAATGCTAGTGGTGAACACAGACAGATATTAAACTGTGAAAAAATAACAGTTTTTTCCCTTCTTTTCTTGTTTGTCTTAATCCATCTGTCGTTATTCTTGTGTTGGACTATATATACATCACTTTTCTGTACTACTCCCTCTCTAAATGTATCATTACTTTTTAATTCCCTAATTTTTTGTCTTGGGAAAATTCCTTTTATGTCTTCAAACCGTTCTGTTTACTTCTGTACCACTTAAAACTTTTCTTGTCCATCCCTCAATCTGTCTTCCTTGAAATCTTCATTCCCGTTCTTCATCATCAATGTGTTTCTTGTGTGTAAACTATTCCATGTCCAAAACCCTCTTTGCTTCTTCATGATATCACAAACTACCTTTCCACTGTTGTTTTTCATTGTCCTGTAAATCCTTGCTTCTATCTTCTCCCCCTTGAATCTCATTCTTTGTAATGTCTCCTGTTGGATTCATTTCTCCCTGGACTGGTCTCCCTTTTCTCTCTTGGCCTTTTCCATCTTTGTATCATTCCCTGTAGAAGAAGACTGGTATGATGGATTGTGAAGATTTCCGAGCCTGCCTAATCTCCATGGGTTACAATATGGTAATGTAGAGCCCTCTGTCACCCCTATTGAAAGTGATTCTTGTAGGCACCTTCAAAAATCAAGGGAGAATGTGTAGTGAATTAAGGTAAATATAGCGTTATTTTCCGGAACTGCCAGCAATGGATGTTAAATTTAATCTTAGTTGCACATGTAAAATTCTTGTCTCATGGTGGTAGCTAAAGGTAAAAAAAATGGGAATAATTGTCTAATTCCTGTGTAGTTCAAATACAAATTATATTTATCAAACTGTGTAGCTACCAGTGGAAGAAAAAATAAACTTCCTCATATTAGTATCTGCCCTCTGCACAGCAGACAAATCCTCCCCCAGCCCTGAGTATCAGTTAAACTTACTGTGAAGTATACACAACCTCATTTCTGAATACACTCAAAATGCTGCTCCTCTCATTCCTACCATTTGTTTCTCAACTCCTTTCCTGTACATGTAAGTAAGCTCAAGTTCCAGTCATTCCTCCCATAGCTTTTCCCTTACCAGAATACCTGAATATTCAGATAAGTAACATGTGGCACCTTGAGAGGTATAACAACTAGTAAGAAGAGTTTCACCAAAGATGGAGGCTCACCAAAGGGCAGAAGAAGAGTGCAAACATGTTCAGCTGCACTCTCGCTGTCTTTGCTCCTGATATCAGGCAAAGCAGTGTTTAATCATCTTACTCGTCAGCCCAGGTTAAATACAGACTCTTCAGTGTAGCATGCTAAGACAGAGTAACATTTGATTAGGTACCTTACTTACTCTTCAAGGTATACTGTTCTAGATGTGTTAGGAGAGCCTGTTCCCAGGAGAAGACTGCTCTGCTCTCCCCTCCTTACCTGGGGAGGAATGAGTCCCAGGGATGGGAATAGATCATCTTGGTTTATATGCAAAAAGAAATGCGGAAAACTGCAATACAAGGTTTTGGCTTCTGTAGCAAAACTTTGCTGTAGGATCTTCCCTGGGCCACTCCAGATATTCAAGTCCTTCTTTCCAAAGCTCCCTGGTAAATATGAGTAAGATACCATGAAATATCCCAGAGACACTTCTTCTGGTGATTTCTATTCTGTCAGCTGAAGAAAACTGTAAAAGTTCTGAGTAAATGAAAGTAAAAGGATTTGAGGAGTGCAGATCTTCAAATACTACTACAGACATCTAGCACACCATGTATAGAGAAATTTGGGTCTTCTGAAGTCTGTGTGATGTTGTTACCTGATAGGAGCATTTTCCTAGAGGTGCATGAGGCAGGATGTTATCCTAGGGCACACCTGACTATTTTATTGCAAAGGATGAATGAGTGGGAAGCATTTGTATACAACAGAAAGCTAAAAAAGAACATCCTGATTTGGCTTTGTTTTTCTAGCTGTGAGATGTGCTGCTGAACAGTTTCTCCGCACTTTCATGCCACTGCTGCCCAAATGTCCAGGCTTACATGACTCTCTTTGTTGTCCTCCAGGGAGAGGCAGAGTTTGCCCGCATCATGAGCATTGTCGACCCCAACCGTTTGGGTGTAGTGACGTTCCAGGCCTTCATTGACTTCATGTCCCGGGAAACAGCAGATACAGATACTGCTGACCAAGTTATGGCTTCCTTCAAGATCCTGGCTGGAGATAAGGTCAGGCTCCACACCTTTGTTTCCCTGCATAGCTCCTGCTTTCCTTTTTCTTTCTTGTCTCTGAGAAAAAGTGTCAAGGGAAGCACTCTCCAGCGTGGAGGGTGTTTTCACAAGAACATTCTGTAGTGCTGGAGGAGTGCAAGGTTAAAGTGTTAATGAGCAGCCTGCCAAGGCACTTGAAAATCCTGTTCGGCTCTCAGTCAGAACTTTGCTGCCCACTCTTCCTTTAAAATTTTAATTAAGAGCTTGGTGAGGATTTGTTATTTTAAAATGAACAAGTTCAACAGATGGTTCTTGATTAGTCTTGAAAACTATTAATTACTGACAGCTGTAAACTTGAGATGACCTTTCTCAGATATACGTGTCACTATCTGTTGTTTCACAACCAATATTCATTGAGAATATGCTGTATCTGCAAGAGGAGCATCTTTTAATTACAGAAATTGGTCAAAAGTAGGAAAACTCAGGGGATGATATAAAAAGTAGTATTTTTCTGAATTTACATCATCAGTGGAAGCAGCTGATAAAAAAATATGTAATATTATTTTTCTTACCTAACAATGCCCACTAATCTTTTATATAACTGAACAAGTAATATGTACATGTAATATTAACATATCTCTATATTTGCTGATGAATTTATTTATCTCACATGAAAAGTTGGATACCATTTCTCAGAAGGTAATGAGTTGCCTTTAAATCCAGTTCTGGTTTCCATGTGTCACTAAGAATCTTTCCAAAATTGTAACATAGAAACCCTGATACCTGTTCTTTAGACATCTACCTGACTGCAGCCAGTTCTATTGCCTTTTGAGGCCTGAAAATTTCATGTTATTCAGATCAGCTAATCACTGAATAAATAAGTACTTTGGGATGCAGTAGTCCTTATTAACTGGTTTATTCTGTACAGTATGTTAAATGTACTTGTCAGTGTTTAATACGCTTTGGGGTATAATATGAATCAGTATTTCATTATGAAGAAGAATACCTCTTACCCAGTCATTAAACTGAAAGGTGGAGAAAAAAAGTAATAAAAAGTCATAGGAGAGAGAAGGATGGTGTGAAACCTGAACCGTTGTTCAGACTGCAAATGCCCATGAGTCAGTTAGCTAAAGACAACATACTGATTAGCAAACAGGCAACTACTGTTGCCTACTGCATGGAGAGAAGCCAAGCTAGCTTAGGTCAGTGCAATGAGTCTCCAGAAGTTGAATTTCCATAAGTTTTGCTTGCTTATTAAAAACGTTCGCCGTGAAAAGCAAGGATTGTTGCTGGAACTGTGGAAGCCATACAAAGTGTTGGCTTGTCTGCTGCGTGCACTGGTGGCACCAGCAAGAGCTAGTGGGGGTGGCCCCTTTCCTTGCTCTGAAGAGAGGGAATGGCACAAGCAGCTGTTATGTCCTGCTGGTGAGGAACAGCATCCAAATTAAATTGCTGCTTCCTCCCATTTGCTTGCAGGACTTACTCTGTCAATAGGAAGGCAGAGTCTTACACGAGCAAATTACCTTACTTACCTCCAAGTCTTTTCTTTAGGTGCACTGGTATCTCTCCTGCAAAAACAAGTTTTCTCTCTATTGTAAAAACCATTTCCTTGTCCATATGGTAGGGAGGGAGTCCATGTCCTCCCAAGGCGTAAGCGCAGAAAGCTCCCTGTGTGGGTGTACATCCCCAGTGTAGCTGTTGGGGTCCTGTCCCTGGGTGTTGTCTGCTGCCCTGGTGGGAGAGGGGGTGGTTGTTCCTCTGAGGAAAGTCAATTTTCTGAAAGTAATGATTGCCTTATCATCTGTGCTCCTTGCAGAACTACATCACTGTGGATGAATTACGGCGGGAACTGCCTCCTGATCAAGCTGAGTATTGCATTGCGAGAATGGCACCCTACAATGGCCGTGATGCTGTGCCCGGTGCCCTGGACTACATGTCCTTCTCCACAGCGCTCTATGGCGAAAGTGACCTTTAACTTTTTTTCTCTCCCACCACACGCTCCCTCCCCTCTCCCCCGTCCAACACGCCCTACCTTCTCTTTGCAAAGCAACCTCTGCTCTGCTCCGCTCTTTTTTGTGTTACCCTGTTTTGCTTCAGATAACCGATCACGTTTTTAAGTAGGGGGGGAGGACATTGACATGGCACCGCCTACCTTGCCCTTGAAATAACAGTTTACAAAATTATTTTGTGCAAAAAAGTTACGTTTTAAAAAGAACAGACTTATTTTATTATAGAAAAGGTATTTTTCTCCACCAGATTGAAATTTAAAAAGAAAATGTTAAAATATTGCACCAAATATTTTTTGTTGTGAAATAGAAAGTCAAGCACAATGTTACATTCCATCCTTTCCAAAAAGAACCAAACTATGACAAAATTCCACTTGTTCTGTTAACTATTACATTTGCATATGTCTCTCTTATCACGTTTATCTTGGGAGGGGGGAAGGCGCACAAGTGCATGTGTTTGCTGGTTCACTCATTTCATGAAGATATTTTATGATAAACTTTTGAAATTGCTGTGTTTTCTAGGGAAAAAATAATGTACACAGCTCATGTTTTCATATTTAATTAAAAATTACAATACGCCTCCTATGTTATCAGTGCACAACTTTTTTTGTTGCTGAGAGTTTTCTGGTTTCAAAACATGAAGCTTGAGAGTTGATAACTTTGATATTGCTTGTCACAAACCATATTAAAAAATTCTTGTGATAACAACTCTAGACTTTATTCATTTGTATAGTAAAATTATTTAATCCTACTTAGTTAAAAACAGCATGATGAAGAAAATCCAAAAATTAATGTTTATAATTGAAATTACGGTACTTTTAAAGGTATACTTCCCTGCCCCATAACTTTTCATTCTTACTGAATGGTGGTGGAATTTTCACAGCTTTATGACCACTTTAAATCCCCAGTACACCCACATCTTTAGGAACAATATTCTTGTTCCTCCTTAAAAACCAGCACAGAATTAGTTACTAGATCTGTACAAACAACCACCATATCTTGAAATGTCTATGAAAAATTCATCCACCGTTCCATGCTCAGCACTGAATCTCACTGGTTTTGATACTCATCTTCTGACATCATAAGTTCCTCTAGAGATCATCCTTCTGTTGGACATACAAAAGAAACAAGTCTTAAGAACAACTCCTTTGGGACCTTTAGTGAGTCATGTGCCTGAAAATCAGCAAAGGGAAGCAGCTAATCCCTTCTAGCCATCTCGTATTACAGGTGCATTTCCTGCCCTCCCACTTTCTTAGGAAACACAGAGTCAGGAGCAAAAACCACTTTACTGCTTCATGACATGTTTCAAGTAAGTGTTTTATAGGTGTAACTAGCTAAGTTACTAGCCTGAGGAAGGCATTGTACATGGCAGGCTGGGGTTCAGCACAACTTTGTGGTTTGTTCCTGACCTTTAGTAGGACACAGTAAAAATCACAGCAGCATGTTGTGTTGTATCCCAACCTGACAGTATCTGCCTGCTGTATTTGGGAGAGGGCGTGCTAATGTCTTCTACCACACTGCTTACAGGAGACACCAAGGTCCGCATTCTCCTGTAGGCTGGATAAGGAGTTTACACAGGAAGCACATTAATAAATGCCCTTTAGCTTCATACCTAGACAACACCAGACTGCACTCACCAGTTTATCTTCAAATGTTTAAGAAGAGATAGTTCATGTACCTTGCCTATAATTGCATTGTTAATGAGGGCTGGAGTTGAGCTGAAGCTGAGTTTCCTGTGTTGAAACCCATGATACTGAGAAGCCTGGAGGGGCTGATATGAGTTATCAGTAATGTAGGACTTGCAGCCACATCAGTATTTAATCCACTGTAGGCTCATTTTCAACTACATCACTGTCATGTTGCTACAAATGGGTCTGAACTCTTCAAAGATATGGGATGTTGATTCTATTGCCATGTGTTAATGGACATAGCAGAGGTTATCTGTTTGAAAGCTAAAACAGCAGAGAGGATGGCTACAGGCCTGAGCAGATAATCTGTATTGAAGTTTGCCTCAGAATATCCACTGCCTTGCTTTGATAAACCTCTTTCCTCTTCCACAGTAGCTGTCCTGTCCTTGGTTTGTGTCACCTGAAAAAGGACATCTGCACTGTCAAAAATATTGAGGATCTCTGGGTTGTACTCACTCCCAGGAGATGCAATGATACATGCTTTTAAGACTTTTTTTAAATGTATTTAAATTATAAAACTGGCAGGGCAGGGGGGAATATCTGTTGGAGTATTAAATGACCACTGTCTGGAGTAAAAATCCATGTTATTTTGAAAAACGGCTGGAAAAAGAACATAGCTGCACCTTGGGCCATCACCTTAGGCCCAGGTCTGCTACCACTGAGAATGGAGCCAAATTATTTTGAACGATCCTGCCGACAGCACTCTGCCAGTCCATGCTTGGAAGTTTCAGAAGTCTTTATAAAAAGCTCACTGAGCTGTGGCAGCTTTGCACTGTATGACCAGGTTGCACACAAAACCCCAGCTGGGTGTAAGTATTCCTAGTTCCATGAGACAGAAAGCAGCTGGCTCATCACTGCTCAACCACAGATTGGTGGCAGCGCAGTGTGTGGGCTCCTGCCTTGCTGTCATCGCTCCGTTGGCACCCCAGCACTGCATCCTTTGGTGAAGTTGAGGTGTCAACAGCACCGGAAATGTCTTGCCTGTGCTTCTGATTAGTTGAATAGAATTAAAAATATTGACAGTAGGTGTGTCTAAAATATATTGGTATTTCTTCTCAAGTGGCACAACCTCTGACAAACTGGCTAGAGTTTACATAACCTGGTCTTTCTCTCCTGGCAGTAGATAAAGCCTCCCTGTTCACACGAGGAGTGCTAGGATGCTGCAAGATGTTCACCTTCCTCATATGTAGGACAAGATTTATCTTGCAATCATGTGGCCTAACAGTCTCTGGCAGTTAGTATGCTGAAATTTGAAAACAGCTTTTGGTGTTAGGCTTATGGTTTTACAGCTAACATGCCATTCTTTAGCCAAGTCATGACATCAGTCTTGGTGAAATTCATCTCTGGAAGCAGCTGTTTGCAGCTCAGTGACTGCCCCTTCCTTTGCCAAGAAAAGAAGCAGCAGACAATCCACTTTAAGCTCACACCTTTCAATAACAGGTAAACCATATTTGTCAGTCTGCCGTACTCTATTTTCAGGCATGGAAATTGAAATAATGCTTTTCTAAGAATTAAGACATTTCTTTCATGCCTGTTGATTTCTTTGGCTGCTGAGATCTCAGTACCTGCCTCAGCTGGACTGTTTGACAGTACAGTGGCAAAAAACTCTTCAGTGCTCAAGCAACGTGGGTCTGTCTTGCCTGCCAAAATGTTAACCACATTTCCAAAAGCCTCTCATATCTATCTTGTGACTGTGCATGTCTTCAGTGCTGCCAGCATCTGGTTTGGAACAGAATGGGGGAGCAGAGCCAGGGGTCTCAGAAGACAATGAAAGGAAACTGGTCTGCAACCTTGAATGAACTTGGTTTCAAAGAAGTATTCATATATCCATGGAGATTCCATCCAGATGATTCAGGCTTACTGGTCTTATCAGGAAAATGGAGAGGACAAGGAATAAAGAGAGGGTGAGTGTTTGTAATGGCTGTGAAAAGGGACAGCTCAAACTAAAACGACTTTATTAAGAAATCAGAATGCAGGTATAATTTTCATAGGATAACAAGAAGATTATTTGTAAAACATTACTTGTGCTACAAATGCTGGGGTAGGACAGACTTTTCCCATCCTTGTAGCCAAGTACGAAGGAATCTTAATCCTGTTGGATTGTTTAAACTGTTGAGGTGACTGGCTGCTGAAAGAGTTGCTACTGTGTAAATCCTTAAAATCCATTGCATTATCTCTAAGCTGCTGGGAAAGTCTTAGCATAATAAACATAGATTAGCAAGACTAGGACATATCCTGATGCAAACAGGTAATCAGAACATTGCCCTTTAGGCACTGAGAAAATGTGCTCAGTGCTGCAGACAGAAGAGAAGTCAGCCATTGCAATGGATAAAGTCGGATGATTGCACCTCGTACAGGGAAGGATGCTCTCTAAGGCTACTTCATGTAGATTTAAATTTCAGCAATTTAAAATGCGAGGAGAAAAATAATCTTTTCTATATTCTGAGGACTCAGAGCCATTATAGGCTACATCTCACCAACAAAATATTGAAACGGATTCTTCCTGTGTCTTCGAACATCATACAACAATCAGGAAATAGTTTCTCAGTTTTGTTCTGTGCTTTGATTGCTGGCACATACATGCAAGAAAATATGTTGGCAGAAACTGCACTACCTCACAGTCTTATCTCTTCTCAGCAAGTCTTCTCAGAGAGTTTACACCTTCCTGCCATTAGTCAGTAGTTCACATCCTGGTGACCTAGCAAGCATTCCAGGAACTCTAGATATCATCATACCTCAGTGACCCTGAGCCTCATACTGTGTGGAAAAGCATGATCTCTCACTACTGCTGTGGTAAATGTCTAGTGTTTTTCCCACTGAGAAGATAAAGAAGGCACACTGGGGGAGGAGGGCTAGATACTACTAGAAAGTAGAATGCAGAGCCTGTATTTACAATTGCAATCCAGTCTTTGTTCAGCTGCTGCCTGAGTCTATAGGTATTGCTCACTGGGCTTTACCTTGTTGCACCTCAGCCTTCTGTGCACACCTATGTTTCCGCTTTGGGGCAGGTCTGGAGCAGGCCATTGAAACTACAGGACACCTGGTGCCCTGTGACTGTCCCCTTCAGGGCCCAAGCACTCCCCTCACAAACAGCCGGCATCCCTGGGGCCACAAATTTCACCCTGTGTACAAAGACCAGTACAAACCAACAAGACTGCCTGCTTCCTTTGCAAAGTCTCGAGGTGGGTTTCCCACCCATTTGCTCCATAAAAGCCTATTTGCCTAAAATATTATTACATGAGGAGAGGAACACAAGTTCAGTGCTTCATCCCTCCTCAGGATCGGTACGTCCCAGGCCTACACCTTAACCAGAAGGAAACCTAATAGGCAGGGCCAGGGAGCATCTCCCCAGCCTCACTCTTGTCTCTCTCTCTTTGAAATAAATAAGCACTCAAGCAACAGGAGAGAAAGCATGAACCCATACCCTCATGGCTTAGGCAATGAGTTTGCAGAAAGAATGCTGCATTTCTGCCTCCTACAGAGGTATTTTCTATTAAGTAGTCAAGGGATAAAGACCCTTAAGGTGGGAAATAGTCCCTAGGATGCCTGTCCCAGGACCCCAACATCTAGGTCTCTCCTTGCACTTGCTCTCCCTCAGTTTTCTGCTCCATAGTGGCAAATTCCAAAGAGAGGAGCCTCCCTCTACCACCAGAGGCTCACTCTGTGGTTTGAACACTGGCAGGTGGGAGCCTGAATCCTCAATCTGAGGAAGACAGAAAACCCAAGCTTTCAGAATAATGGGTATTTTAAACAATAGGCCATTTTACAAAATATAGCTCTTGGTCTGAACATGTCTTCTGGCAGCCAAAGAAAAGAACAAGTCCTAGTTAGCCCTCGCTAGCAACAGATGTTGGCACTCTTCTTTGAGACAGGCCTGTGCTGTGAATCTCAAGTGGAACAAGCCTCTGGTTTCCCAGCTGCAGAGAGGTGCATTCGTACTGAGCAGGGGCAGGATGTTTGGCACCAGTGCTGCTTAGCAGCTCTTCATTCATGGGCTGGCACATGGGCATTTTTGGTCCCCAGATACAATGGACAAGACAGCTCTAGATCTTGGATTGGATTCTTTCTGGATGGCTGGCTCCTGTTAGGTGCTGCAGGGTCTTTGTCTGAGTGGTTATTGTCTCCAGCCAGAAGTGTCCTGCCTGTGATCCTCAGGAAGGTTCACAGTGGGGCAATGAACCAGGCCCAGCTCTGTCACATTCCAATCTAAGTGCTGCAGTCATCCTACAACTATCTAAACCCATCCCCCAGACCATCCCCCAAGTTCTTTAGTTGCTGTTGTGGCTTTTTGTATGACCCTGTGGCTTTCATTGTACAGATTTGCCTAAAACCAAGGTCTACTTTAAACTGCAGAGTTAAGAAAGCATTTTATATCTTCTTTATCATTAAGCATATTCAAACATCACCATTATCTTTTTAACGAAGAATTTCTCTCCTGCTACTTCTTACTCGAATAGGACATAATATTTAATCTGTAGTACTGAGCCACAGCATTCTGCTTTCCGTCACAGAGAAAACAAAATGTCTTCTTTAGGGAAGTGATAAAGCAGTTAATTTACCCCAGCAATAAATAGATTGTGGGTTTTAAGTATCCTGATTCCAGATAAGTATTTGTAGGTGTGCAGTCAGGACACTAATATCTCCCAGTGGGCTTTCAGATGTGCTTCTGAGAGACCAGTCTTCTTGTGCTTTATTACTAAAGTTGAGTTTGTGAAGGACAGCTTCCAGAAACACTACCCACACTCTACAGGCAATGCTGCAGAGTCACCTAATGATATATTTCATGCCTTTTACCACCCATGCAGATTGTCCACAACCAAGAAAGGCAAAGCAGGACTCCAGCCCAGCTCAGGCACCACCACAACAGCCAGAGCTGCGTTCCAGAGGCACAGCCCCATTCTTCCCCACTGACATGATTCCAGAGGCTTCAGAGATGAAGGATAAAACTGAAAAAGCTTTAATTGGGCTTCTAGCATGACTTTTCTTTATTATTGCCAGTAACTCCCATCCCTATTACTCCCACACCATTCCGAGGCTGCCACCTAAGGAGCTTTTTTCTGCTTCTGTGCTTCTGAAAGCAGCAGTCTAAGCACACAGGCACACAGAGACTCTGCTGCTGCTCCTGTAATAGTCCAGATCTGCCACCTACACAGAATTTGCACAGAAAGTCACAGTGTTGCCATTTTGAGTGTCCAGTCTTATCAAATTAAGAAGCAAAATAGCCTTACAACTGAACATTGTATTCAAAGTTGTAAGGCATACTTGCACCAGCTACAGCTACCCACATTTTCTTTTTTAATCATTGTTAGCTGTGTTCACCTGTCACATTCCTCAATTTTCTTACTAAATAAGAGTTCACAGCATCTGCTTTGTGACAGAAGTCAACAGCATCCTGGGATGCATTAGTCAGGGCACTGCTGGAGGCACAAGGGAGCTGATCTTGCCCCTCTACATGGAGTGTTGCATGCACAAAACAGACATGGACTTGGTGAAGCAAGTTCAGCACGGGATCACAGAGATGACTGTGGGACTGGAGCACCTCTCATATATGGAGAGGTGGAGACACCTGGGATTGCTCAGCCTGGAGAAGGCTGAATGTGACTCAATATCTGGTGGGAGAGAATGAGGAAGAGGGAGCCACACTCTTCTCAGTAGCATCCACTGACAACTGAAACCCATGACATTTCACCTGAACACAAGAAAACATTTTTTTTACCCTAAGGGTGGTCAAACACTGGATCAGGTTGTCCAGAGAGGTTGTGGAGCCTCTGTCTGGGGAGATATTAAAAAGCTGACTGGACCTGGTCCAGGCAAGCTTGGGGGATTGGACCAGATGATCTCAAGGCATTACTTCCCACCTAGAAGATTCTGTTTATTATATGGATGTGGAATGTATAGGTTATCTCCATACTAAATAATAATTAGAGGGCAGCAAATCTGAATGAGGCCTGAATCTAATATACAATATCATAAATGTAACTTAGATATTAGCTCCAAGTTAAAGCAGGAAATACAGATGTGATGCCATCAGACAAGGGGAAAAATGGGCTAACCAAACTGTCATTATATTTTAAGTATTTGGACATTGAAGACTTAATACTACACTGAAGAACAGGTAACAATTTTTATCTTGATTGTCATACTGTAAAATGGCATTAATTACACTGTAAGAACTCCATGAGGTGGTTACATCTGACACTCATCAACCAGGAAAGTAGTGTGCCGTTTGTGCATGGAAAAATTGCTTCTGCCGTGCAATCCTGGATCTTCACTAGCCACTTTTCCTCACCCAGGGTTTCCCCCTGGTGTCAGCCGGGTTCTGCCCGGGACGCCCTCGGTCCCCGGGGCCGGGCCGGGCCCTGTCCGGTGTGCTCTCGGTCCCCGGACCGGGCCCTGTCCAGAACGCTCTCGGTCTCCCCCCTCGTGCCTACATCTCCCGTCGTGCCTCGCGCCGCGCGGCGGGGGGCCGGCGTTGCGCATGCGCGGCGCCGTCGCGGCGGTCGGTGTGCGGAGCAGCCGGCAGCCATTGTCGCCGCGGCCGCGCCGAGGTTCCCNGGGCCCCGGCGGCGGCGCCAGGAGCCTCGGGGGGCTGGAGGCGGGCAGAAAGCTTCGGAGGGCCGGGGGTGCCGGCGCCTCTGCGTGGGCCGGCGCCGCGGTGGCGGCGGGCCCGGGGACAGGGCCCTCCTGCCTTGGGCCGGCGGCGGGCCTGGCTCGGCCTCTCGAAAGAAAGGAGCAGATGGCCGCTTGCCGCGGGGCCGCGCTTCCCGGCGGCTTTTCCGCATCTTGTGAGCCGCCAGCCAGCTCGCTCGGCTGGATTGCGATAGGAACACCGTGCGGAGCTCCGCGCCTCGTAGATGTTAGTACAGATCTCGCATCCATTGTGCTCCCTGATGTTTGAGAAAATAACGCGCAGACGGGTTGTCCGCTCGTCTTCCGCCGTGGCGGTTTCGGTGGTGGTGGGTTCCACCCACTCACCCCATATTCATTTCCTTCTGCGATTGTTCTCCCCACCTTGTTTTCCCTACAAGTGCAGATATTGAACAGCAGCTACGCAATCGTTTTAATTTTTCAAATCCGTGTTGTTCCCAAAATGAGCGCTATTGCCAAAGTGACTATTCTCGCCATGTTTAAAGCACGCAGTTACGTAAGGCTGTCCTTTTTCTGCAAGGGCTTGTCTTACCCTTAATACCCACTGCTGGCCTTGCCAGCGTTTGCGTGGTAAGGGTGCGCCAGGGAAACCATCTGTTGGAAGACTGGGTACTTGGCGAGGGAGCTGAACCAGCGTTATCTCCATACTAAATGTGTGGGCATTAAAATGCACGTGTGAGCATAAAGGAGAGACTGGCTACAAAGGGCAGCGTTGTGGAGGAAGCACAAAACTTTCCACGTGAAAGCGATTAAATAAATAGCCATCACCTCGGGTCGTTTGAGGATGGCTGAGGCGAGTCGAAGTGCACGCTGTCACAGTTCAATCCCTCACCCCATAAAAAGCCCAGTTCCCAGTTTTTCAAAATTCTGGCACTTCTGTGATGGCACAGTGAGTCCGAGTAAAAAAACTAATCAATAGAAACCTAATGGGTGTTCATTAACAGAGCAGATAAACCACACTAATTCAAAATACTGCATCCAAATTGACTGGAATTACTTTCACAGCTAACATGATACGTTGCTTGTTTACTCTGCCTGCTTTAGAGCGTAGTATTTTAAGGCAAGATCCTATCATGTTTCTGGTCTGTAGGGCTTGAATTCTTCGTTTATGATATGACAACAAGCTCTGTGAGTGAGCCAAATAATATTTTCCAGTTACAAGAACTTAAAAATTTCTGAATCACATAAACTGAAAAAGTGACACTTCAAGGTAAATAATGTTTTCATAAAATGCCTCAAGTTATGCATCCTCGATCAGTAAATAGTTTTGAAAATATGAATATCCAAAACAGCCTTTTTTAATTTTTGCCATTGTTGAATTTCATAATGAGAAAATGTTTCTTCTTCAAAACCTGACAGACTGTTAAAATAAGGTATTTATGGTTACTGGAAATGTAAATAGTTTGATGACTACCATATATCTTTTGTATGGTAGTATAACTTTTATTGCAGCAGTTCTTGCATGTGAAAGCAAAAGTTTTATGTTGTTATTTCAGTGATTAGCATAACAGTTTTGTTCTTTTTTTTTCCAACTGCTGCTACCAGTAAGTTAATCTTTGAGGCTATAGAGTTGGGGTTTTTTTTCATGCTTTGTGATACAAAAATCTTACTAGTCTAACAGCAAGCAAAAACATTATTTCAGATACAAGAAGTCTTTAAGTTACATGATTAAAAAGCACAAAATGAGTTCTATGTAGGTTCTGCTAGAAGTCAGCAAGACAGGATTTTATCACTTCTCTCCCTATAGAGAATTGGGTTTTTAATATGTATATCTGGGGACTGTAAAATCAGATCCTGTTTAACCAAGATTTCTAAGATGTAGAAGTGATCTTAATCACCCTATTTTAAGTTTGTTAATCTGATAAACGGTGTTGTTTTCTTTCTTAGTATCAGCCTTAAGATGAGTGGCTGCCGTGTCTTTGTTGGACACCTGAGCTCACGTGCTCGTGAACGGGATGTGGAGAAATTCTTCAAAGGATATGGTCGCATACGAGAAATCCATCTGAAAAATGGATTTGGATTTGTGGTAAGTAATAACCTTGGTTTCCTTTCTCTTGCTTGCAGGTACTAACTTTGCTAGGCTGATGTCAAGGAAGAGAAGATGGTTAAGAGAACAATAGTTGCAATGGGAAATGGAAAATATTAATATACATTTCAGACTGCTTTTCAGAATTTGGGATTACAGCTTTGGCCAAGTTTTGCTCAAAATCTTAACAATATTTTAGCTACATTAAATACATTGTTTGATCAAAGTTTTTCATGGATTTAAAATTTATCCCGTGTTTCTGAAGACTGTATAAATATCCTGTACAAAATTTGACAGTCTTGACCTGAAGAAAGGTTTATACAGAACTACTTATATTCCTCTCTCCTTATAGTCTGCTTGCTCATATCTCTACATAATGGCCTGACTTAAGAGCAAAGTAGTTGACTAAGACAACAGTATAATAGGTGCTTGCTGGTGGATTCAAGCAGCACAGCTTTTAACTCTTGCAGCTAAAGTTAGTCATATGCACCATCAATACATGCTCACAGGGGCTATGTGTCTGTCAGACTATTAAATGAAGTAGATGGTTCATTGTATCTCAGTTTCCTACCACTGCTTTCTAGCTCTGTGCTCCTAAACTGTTGTCCAAATTTTGCAGCTTCGTGTGTTCCCAAATTTACTCAGGATCAGCCTGTTTCTTAAATATTGTCTCCTGAGGTGTTCTGCAGCAACGAGTACAGACTGGAAAGGTTGATACTGCCTTCGCACTATGGCAGGCCTATATGCCGTTCTTTCTGCCAAGATTAGTCCCTTGAGTGAAATTATGGGAAAAGAACAAAAAATGAGGCTTTGCCTACTTTAGTTTGATATGAGTACTGCTCCTTAACTCCTACACATGCTGGGTCCTGGTTACCCTGCAGCATGAGCTACTTCTTGTTGACTGCCAGTAGGTAAATACCTGTCCCTTAGAGTCTGGAGGTAAATGGGTGATCTAGATGTGAGCCTGCGTTTATTTAGAGTGCTCTTTCCAGTTGCCGCTATTTCTCAATCTCCTTTCCCTGAGTGTTCCTCTTTTCTTCTTGGGCAGGGTTGTTGACTCATTCAGGAACAACTTCTGCCTGTAAGTGAGTCGGTCAGTCCTTCCTCCTCTTCTCTAGTTCCTAGGCAAAACTGTTTTCTTTTCAAAGCTCAAAAGTAAACTTGAATAATTGTCTCAGAACTTTATCTAGAAAACTTAATTGTTCTCAGGATAAAAATTTTTTTCCTTACACCTGAACAAACCTTTCCCCCCATACCTGTCATCCTGTTACTGTGCACCCACATGAGGAAATAATTTCTGTTGTGAGTGTAACTGTGTTAGGTTTTGGAAGATTCTAACTGGATCCCCTTGGAGCTGCCTTTTCTTCAGGCTGAACAAACAGCTCTCTCAACCTTTCTTTGTTCTCCAGCCTTCTGATTAGTGTTGGTTGCCCTCTGCTAGTCTCATTCCAATATTTCAATATGTTTCATGAGCTGGAGGGACCAAAATTGGACACAGTGTTCCAGGTATGGCCTAACAAATGCCAGGTAGGGCTGGATAATTGGATCCCCTGGTCTGCTGGTTGTACTCCTACTTATGCAGCCCGGGACACGGTTTGCTTTCATTGTAGCAAGGCCACACTGCTGACTCATGCTTAGCCGACTCTCCACAAGGATTTCCATGTCCTTTTCAGCAGAGCTGCACTTCAGCCACTCAGCCCCCAGCCCATTCTGCTGTTTACAACTATCTTAATCCAGGTGCAGCACTTCATGTTTCGTTTGTTCAAACTTGTGATTCTTGTTTGCCTTATCTTTCAGCCTGTCAGGGTCTTTCTGTGGGCTGATTTTTCCTTCTGGTATATCTATTTCTCCTCCCACTTTGGTGTCAGGCACAAAATTGGTGAGGATGCCCTTGATCCTGTCATCCCTATAATTTATAAACACATTGAAGGCATTATCATTTGTGGCAGTTCACTTACTGTGTGTTGTCTGTTCATCTTTGGTTTTGGTTATTTAAGATCTGTATTTATAGATCAGCTTACAAAACCAAGTGATCGTTGTTGTAGTGTTAAAAGCATGTTGCATTGTGCTTGATTGAAATCACTGTGTGATTTGTGAAACTGATTATATCTACTTAGATTTTGTAGATTTCAGGGCATCATGTTTTCAAACGTCAGATCATAAAGCTAGATAGACCTGCAGACATTCAGTTTGTTAGAAACTAGCTGAAATAATGGGAGTTGTAGGTGCCAACTATTGATACTCTTAAATGCTGGACCTAAATTTTCTCAAAATAGTCTTTGCAGCATCATGCAAGGATGTGTGTTGTTTCACTTTGTAGTGAAACAAATTTCAGGGCAGAATGGGGAAAATTGCTTAAGCCAGTATTGCTTCTGAAAAGCAGTTTATGGTTATGCAAACACATTCTTAACTTGAGAGGCTTCTTTTTTGTTCGTCACTCACAAGCTGAAGTTCCACAATTTTTTATCTCCCATCTGTACTGTTGCTTCAAGCAGTCCTTGCCCAGCTGCTTGTTTTCTCTGCTGTATTTCTTTCCTTTGCTCCCTTGCTTCATATGGCGTTGCTACAGTTGTTGAACCATATAATGAACCTACCTGGGAAGCTGATCTGGTTGAAAAATAACAGTATTTTTCACCTCACCTCCTGCACAAAATGTGTTTTTTTTCATCTGGGTAGGTTTCTTGACCTAGTTTCCTGCAGAGCTGTACAAGCAGCTTTGCCAAGAACCAGTGGGCTGGATAGTGGGCAAGGCTGCTTGGGCTGACTAAAGCAGCATTTCTGCCAAAAGCGAAGGAAGAGATTCCGTTAGAACACTGTATGGAATTATGCATGTTATAGCTAATCTGGACCTGCAGGTGGCCAGTACTGAAGAGGGGCCCTTCTTAAAAGGGCAGCTTTTTGCCCAGCTGGTGAGATGAATTTACTCAGAAAAAAATCAGAAGGCCTTTTTTTCTGGTTTACTCTTTCTTTGCCAATTCAGTAAGAACTGAATCAGCCATAGAACTCTTAAGAGGATTTTGGGAGTGCACAAATCTCCTGCTTTTGTTTGCAGTTGATGAGCTCATGTTGTTATGTAGGATTTCCCTGTATGTAGGGCTGTGTTTTAAACTGTATGCCTTGAAGTAATTCTTCCCACCTCTCCCCAAAAGTATTTTAGATATTTCTGTAGTAAATCAGGTCACTTAATTGATTTATTTTATGTAGGTCCTGCCAATAGTGAACTGAAACAACTGAGGGAGGCAAAAGGAGTTTGTGGGCTGGAGGGAGAAGACATGGTCTTGAATATGAAGAGCTCTGCTTTCCAGTCATAAATGCCCTGTGTATTTGCTTCCTTGTTCAAAGTTCTGGGTGATACCGTGTGCAGAAATGTAAAATTTATAAAGAAAACATACTTACTAGTATTTGCATATACTGTGAGGGAAAATACTTTTTTATTCCTGTTTTCTTTCTAGGAATTCGAAGACCACAGGGATGCTGATGATGCAATTTATGAACTAAATGGTAAAGAACTGTGTGATGAAAGGTAAGTGATACCATATTTTCCCTAAGAATAGAAAAAGTACTTTGCATCCAAATGCAGTATGTTCACTTGTGCTCTGATGCTCATTTCTTTTGACTCTGTGAGGGGGATATACCTTTCATAATTTCAAAGACATGCATTGTGATTCACGCTATAGTCTTCTATAAGGCAAAGATTTCTTTGGAACTAGGAGGAGTGGTTTGGAGCAGGGCTCACTGTTTTCTCTACTTGCACTTAGTTCTCTTTCAAAGCTAACTCAGGGTCTTGTCATTAGAAATACTAGTAAGGGTGAATTGAACTTGTTATTTGTCTCTTGGAGAGAAAATACTCTGATAAGCCTGTCATCATTTGCAGTGTTGCTCTTCAGTTTGCAGCAATGTGGACTATGGTCATTGTATGTTACAATAATTTTTATTGTGATTGTGGAAGCTGGAATTTAGGTCAGTATGTTTTTGTTACTTATTTTGGTGCCCTTTTCTCTCTGCAATTACTCTTGGGCTCTGGTTAAACAAATTCAAGTGTTTCAGTCTGAACTACAGACCTGTGACAATTTTCATAAAGAGTCTGAGGCAGATGAATGAGAAAAGAGAAAACCACTGGTCTAGCTCTTTAAAAAATGCCAATGATTGTGTTATAAATCAGACATTGCAAGGGCAACATAATTCCTGTTTGTACACATATGCTTCCAGTTGTGAAAGATTTTAAGTCAATGTCAAATGCTTAAAGTTTGATGGCTTATTTTTTCATGTGCTTGTTTTGTTTGTTCCTGTCATAAGGGTTACGATTGAGCATGCTCGAGCCCGAAGAGGAAGGGGAAGATTCTCACAACGGTTCAGTTATTACCAGTCGCAGAGTGGATCTAGGTAGGTTGTCTGGACTCTTGTTTCCTCCCAGCACAGTAAGTGAAAAACTGCAGTGAAATAATGTTTTCTTCCTGTGATTTAGGGATCCAGCACTGTTTCCTTGTACAGCTTCACAAATACGTTCTCAAGCTTTGTAGGTCCGTTACTATTAATTGCCTTCTCTGGCGGAGGAGAGTGTGGATTTTAAAGCTTTATAACTGTCTGACGGAGGTTCACAAACCTATTACGAAACGCAACTTTGCCATATTGTAGGCACTACGTTGGTCTTGCTTCCTTGTTCTTGTAAATGATATGAAGGAGTATTGCTGCAGTTGTATTGGCTGTTTCTAACACCAAGTCAAGAAAAAGGCCAGGCTTCTCTGTTCAGGCGTTTGTCATCAAAACGAAATTACATGCTAAGAAGAATCATTGTAGAGCAATAGATCAAGGTATTTACCATCTAACCAAGCTTTCGTGTTTCCAGTTGTATGGTTATCAAAATACTTAGATCAGCACAGCCTAGAAAAGGAGCAGTGCTAGGCACAAGATACTAACACGTGCAGAAGTGTTTAAAAAACAATTGCCTGAGTTTGCTGACCAAGCATGTGCCTTGCTAAAGGAGAATCTGGCCAGCGATGGAATCTGAAGCAGGACATAGCTCTTTTCTTGAATACTTCTAGTGGACACGCAGTATTTGTGGAGTTGTTCACTTTCAGTGATTTGAACCAGTGGTGAACCTTGCACCAACTTGCAGTGAAAGAAAGTTCTGCAGATTCCACCAGACAACTCACTACATCTTTATATCTACCTGTGTAAAGTAAATATGTATGGATAAGTTTACTCTGTAGAAATATTTATAGCTGTGGCCTATGCAGAGTAGAGTTTGAAAGCTAGAAGGAGATACAATGGACATAAACCCTTGTCTTTGTTTCAAAGTCAGAATTGCTTCCAGTTACAAACCAGTGTCTGGAACATCTAATTTGCATATGAAAGTATGCTAATTAGATTATTTTTTCTTTAGTGGCAGTAACCTTGATGCGGTATAATTGGTCCGAGGTCCAGACTAAAAGTGGACTTGTAAAGTAGGAAGTGTGATTGAAGGTCGTGGGCATCTGACATTGTAGTCATGTTCATGACGTCAGACTGCCAGTGCCAGACAGGAAGAGACTGCGGTTTGCTATAATGGAAAAATGAGACTCAGCCTGCCACTTTTGTGACTCTGGGACCTCTGTTTAAATACCTGGAAGATATGGATGTTCTGAAAAATATTGGGACACTTTGAGGTATGCACTGAAATGAAATTGCCTGTGCTTCAGTGTACAAATCAATACGCACAATTTAGTGTTTCTATGGGAGAAGATGAGAATCATTTTCTCTAAGGTCAGTGCTCGATTCTTTTTTATGGTAATACAAAGTACTGTCATTGTTAGAATCCTGCATTACTGAAAGACTGGCATACCTTTTTCTGTAATTCTCAAATCCCTTTCTGTTCTAGAATGACTAGGATTTGGAATGGAAATGACTTGCAGGGACATTCTTTTCAGATGTTCATTCTTTCCAGATGTCTTACTCTCCTGTATGAATATTTTCAAGCCACATTTTCATTTTTGAGCGGGTCTTTAATTTTTTATTAAATTGAAAACATCAGCTTTCATTTAGGAACTGTAAACTGACACAGTTATTTCAGGACAAACCGTTCATTAGCTCTTATCTTACTGAAATAGGAATATTTCTATCCAAAGAAACCCCTAACATAGATCATGGTGGCACTTTAAAATATTAACAAGTTACTTGGAAATTTAGAAGCATGAATTAAGATGCCTTCAAATTGTGCCTTCTAGCTCCCTGACATGAAGCAGAATGCTTTTCACTTGAAAAAAGATAGAAAAAAATATTGTCCTTTCCATGAATATTCCCTAAAACTGTGTGAGCCAAGCTGGTCAAATACCAAAATTAAACTGAATCTTTCTACATTATTTTCATTCTACTAGGCACTTATTTTGGTGTATCTAATAACAAAAAGGCAGCTATATTAACTACCTTGGTAAAAAGTTCTTCATCAAAATCCTTTTTAATTCCTGTGTAGCAGCTTGCTTCTTGTAGTGAAGTCTTAAATGTTTTCTTGACTAAGGAAAATCAAGTCTGCAATCCAGCAACAAGGAAATTACTGAAATCTTCCAGTAAACTGTAGAAAATGTCAGATTTCTTAAGTTCTAAATTCCTTACTGGAGACCTTTTTCTTTTTCCTTTGAATTCTTCCAGCCGGTATGGACCTCCTGTTCGTACTGAACACAGGATCATTGTTGAAAACCTTTCATCCCGTATCAGCTGGCAGGTGAGTTGGCATTTTCTTGTTTTTACACCTTATTTTACTACCCTGTAAGGAGACTACTTTTAGCCTAATTTCTTAATAAAGCCATCATAAATATTTAACATGAACAAAAAACAAGGAAAAAAGCTTCAGTGATTGCTAAAAATTAGCATTCCAGCACTTGAAGAAGTCTTTCGTTTCATAGCTGTGCACATAGTTCTATAACTAGATTTTGTAGTTGGAAATGGATTCTTTCTTACTTGTGTTTACCAGCTGATAAAACTTTCTCAAGAGTCTAGATTGTTTCTAAAATACTGAAGCATAGCATTCCTCAAATGTCATGTCATCCTTTTGTATGGTTACACCTGGAAGTGCGTGCCTTTTTTGAGTGAAATTTTTGGTCTTATGTTTTGCAAAATACTTTTGTGACGTGATGCATGATTGAGAAGTCTGGTAATACATGTTTATAGTAGAGGGAATTTTAAGAAAACTCATGTCAAGTATGCTTACTGTACCATTTTTTAAAGAAAACAAGCTTTCAGTATTTGTCATGTGAAGCTTTCTTACCACCCTTTGTTTTTGTTTGTTTTTTCACTCCTTGCTAATGTTTTGCTAATATCTAGCTGGCCTTTAACAGAATAGCCATATAATCAATTCCTTTAGTTGTGTTCTGCGTAGTATACAGTCTACAGAAAGGTCATTTTTTAAGGGCATAGCAACAGATGCTATTTACAAAAGGTGAGTGAATAGTGAGTCTTGCTCATTAGCCTTTATATTTTTTGAATAAAGGTACTTTAATTAATGTACTGAAAGATGTAGTAGAACAAGTTGAATATTCAAAGCCTCAGTCTTGACGCTACTTCCTCAGGAGGAGGCTGCTCGGCTTGCCTGGAGCTCTACTGATGTGTTTCGTAAGAGTTGGGTGCAGTCCATGCAGATAAACAGTTGAACTAAGTTTATCTTCTGCATGACAGGTTCAAAGGGTTCATAATTGTACAGTTGTGTTAATTATTGAATAGCTAAAAAAACCCAACTGAGTTGATGTGATGAGCAAGTGGATTTAATCTAAATGTCTTCTCAGTATGCTATGCAGTTACATTTATGAAGAGATTGTCACTTGGAAAGGACAGCAGGGACCAGAGAAGTAAGCTATAGTGGAGTGATAAGGAGAATAAATTGTGTGTAGTGTTAAATTCATGAGTTAAAAAAAAAAGCATTTCTGTAACATACTTTTACTTGTGAATATTTATTATGGCTTTATGTGTACTTACATTTTAATCTGAAGGCCACCCAATTCAGATTTCATACAGGTGGATCTTAAGTATTCTAATGAAATCTTTTAATGACTCTTAAATACATGGTAAGTTAGCATAAGAGCCTTTACTTCTTGATACCTGCCTAAATAGACATCATTTGAAGCTAACAGCCATATGCAAGCTGCATTTAGTTTTGAAGCTGTACTACTTTGATACTGACTATAGTGTTCTAACTGTGCTACTTACACAAGAGATTAAAATAGCTAATGCATTAACAGTAGTGGCGTTACTCTTCCCTTCTAATTCCTGAGCTGCTAGGAAGCACAGTCAGTATAGAACCTTGCTTTAAAACTTACACACGTAATTTCATCTTTGGTGTGTCCAGATCCCTATGCTTTAAGAACATCTGTCTCCTTTAAAAGTTATTATGTTGGGATATTTAAAAAAAAAATTCACAAAAATTTGTATTCAGATCAGTTTCCTCAAATTGTTGACTATATTGTTAATAGATAATCTCATCTCTAAGTAGTAGACAACCTGTTAGAATTCCCCTTATTTTAATGAATTTATATTTCTGCATCATCAGAGCTTTCCAGCCACTCTCATTATTTCTTCAGTAGCTGTGAATTTTCAAACAGTAGAGAAAAGCAGGTCTCTATGTTACATCAAGATGTATTTTTTAATAGGTGTTTTTTCTATTTATGGTCATCCTACACAGTATTTTTCTTTGCTGTGAAGGACAACAGGGATTTTTTGTGCTGTTTAAGGTGAACCAGAACAGTAAACTTGGGTTAAAATTTGATTGTTCTGCTGGTTAAATAAAATCAGGTAATTTTAATACATTCCTCTTACTAAGAGAATGTAGAGCTTTTGTAACACATGTACACTTACCCTGTTTTGAGCAATAATGCCAGCGTATTAATCACGTTGACATAGCTATTACAAATGATATTTCCTTTTGAAGATTCTTAGGATTCAGCGTATAGTGTGGCAAGATTGTGGGAGCCTCAATTTTAAAGCCTAGAGTTGTTGAATTAGGAAATAATTAAGTAGATTAACATTTTGTATTTTAACTATGTAGATCAACAATTTAAATTTCATTTTGATTTACCAGTTGTGATCTGATTAAGCTCTCCTTAACTTGAGCAGAATCAAAATTTTGTCCATCCTAAATTCAGGTAAACGTACTGACATTGGAAATACTATTTTAAATGGTGCTATAGGGCCAATTTTTCATTTGCTATTAGGGTTTCTTTGTAAGACCTGTGAAACAAGGAAAATTACTACTTTGCATATGCCAGTTTTTAACATAAAACTATTGAATTTTAATTAAAATACCCGGTAAGACTAAGCTTTCTTACATTCTGTGGCAAATGTTCTAAAGTTCTTGGCTTTTTGTTCTGTAGTCTTTTCTTCCTTAAGTGTGTTTCTAACCAAGTGCATTTTGAACCTCTTTTAACAGCCTTGATTCGGTTAACCTTCATTTTTCTTGTGTGGAGGAAAAAGAACCAAAGATTTGGGGGTTTTCTAGTGGCTGAAATTCTAGGGTTTGGCCTGTTATGAATTTTCCTTTTGGTTCCTATGACACTCCTGTTTTTTGGCGATCTAGATCTTGGTTTGCCTGGGTTTGATCTCGATTGGCTAGCACAGATCATCCTCGGGTTCTTTAGCCACTTCTGGAGACTGGAGACTATGTCCAGTGCTTTCAGGGCCTCTGGTACCTCCGTGAAGCATATTGCTATGAGCCATCACTGCCTTTCTCATGTAAGAGAGTTCCTCTTGGCCAGCTAGGTATTGGACAAGCAACTCTTTGGTTAAGGTACCTTCTTATGTCACCTGCCACTTGTGGCGTGTTGCGGTAAGTAGTCTGGGATTATAAAATACCAGATACTGTTTGGTAAAAGTGCTGCCTTAACTTATACAAATGTTTAGCTTTTTTGTGACCTTTTGCATTATTTGTTTGTGCTTTATCGCTAAGCAAGTACTTTTAGTGTTTCTGTATGTTTAGCCTCTATTAAGTTTAATACAAGGATGTCTCTTGATGTGACACTGTAGTGTGACAGATATTCAAGTGAAACTTAAAAAAATTCCCTTTGAAATTTTTTATTAGATAGTAATGACACCTTTTTGTTTATATTGCTGTGAAGTTGGGGGAGGTGAGCATATAGGAGGAATTTGTCCACATATATTGGATTGTCCTTTAACTGGGATGTTAGTTATGAAAATCTGCATTTAGTACTGTGGTGCTTCTCATCTCTTACTGTTCTGATTTCAGTGCACATGTTGGTATTTTAAGTATGCCTTGTGTTTTCAGCTGGTTTTGGGATGCAGGATTATCTTAAAAGCAGTGTTTTATTCACTAGTTGTAAAATGAGGGATCTTTTCTACATGCAGCTGTTATTATATAGGCTTTTCAGGACCTTTTTTTAAATTATATGTATATTTTTATACATATAAATTGGAAAACATTAAACAGTTCTGGCAGAGAAAGTTTCAGGGGAGTATTACTGCTAGCTGACTAATTTGTGTCATGTTTAAGACTAAAATGTTAACTTGCTGCAGGACTTGAAAGATGTCATGAGAAAGGCAGGGGAGGTCACCTATGTGGATGCACACAGAAACAACAGGAATGAAGGGTAAGTTCACTTGTGTCTAAATCTGTATGATAACTGAAATTGTTAAGGGCACGATTATTCTTGTGATATAAAGGAAATTAAATACAAATCTTTGGTGTGGCTTAGGGGCTGAAATTTCTCCAGTTAAAGAAACCAAAACAACCCAGAACACAAACTATCAGAAAGTAGGAGTTCAGTATTGAACTCAGTCTCTATATTCTACCATGAAAACAATATGTGAAAGCAGAAAAGGAAGGGAGAATACCTTTCAACAGTTAAACTAATCTGTCTTTAAGTTGCTTTTATATAATTATTTATGATCTGACTCCTGAGGCTAAAATACCTCCTGTTTGTGGCTGCTTCACACTGGTTCACAGTTAAAGTCAGGGGGAATGAACATAATCAACCTCCATAGGGAATACCTACTTGCCTGCTCTCCACTCTTAATTCTGCGGACTACACAGGTACAAAGACTGGACTTTTGTATTCACTGTTAAAAATTCTTAAATAGGATAGGAGAGTCTGCAAGTTTATTTTGTTTCTTGGACAGCTTTGGAATGCAGTTTAGTGGAGGACTCAAAGATAGGTCCTCAGATGGTGCAAGTTTGTATAGCTTCTTGCATTTTCTCCATCTCATTGCAGATGAGAGTAATGGTAATGTTTAAAGAGATGGGAAAAGTATAGATAGCTAGGACTATGTCTTATTTTCCTGTTAACCAAGTTAAAAATTAACTTTCAGAAGATAAAACATGAAGCTATGAATCAACGGTTTGAAAAAGGGCCAGACTTGTTTTCCTTACTTTTTCAGTTTCTCTGAAACTTTTTTTCATTATGGTAAACAGGGTCGTGGAGTTTGCATCTTACAGTGACATGAAGAGTGCACTGGAAAAACTGGATGGCACTGAGCTGAATGGACGCAGAATTAAACTGACTGAAGACCACAGAAGGCATAGGTATGTCACCTGACCTGAGAAAATTCTGCTGAGGGCAGGGATTTGGGTGGTATCAATGCTAATGTTTTACTGTCTAATTTTTTGACCCCAAGATAAATATCACTGCACAGAACCACTTTCTAGCAATGTAAACAGATTAAGATAAGAACTAACTTGCTGAAAAACTATGGATTTGGTATTAAAACCCTTTAATTTAATGGAAAGCTTTTTCACAGTCCTGTGAAATGTTTCTCAAGTAGTTGTTAAAGCCAGCTTTTTCATGACAACAAAAGAAAAACAGTTAGCTTGTTTGCATTATTCCTAAAGCAGTTCTGCCATTTAGTCATTAAAAAATGTGTTGGCTGCAGCTTTTTCATTGTCTCTCAAAAATAAATTCATTTCTTTTCATGAAAAAAGGGATGCATTACAGTTAAGGTGTTAAACTTTTAGGTCTTAAAATGTGCTGGTGTTCCACACCTTTGGAAACTTTTTTAGAACCTTGAAAGAAATTCTTACTAATTTGCATGGGCATTTCTAGGGAGAATAAATACTACAGGTATGAAGTTTCATTCTGTGTTTTTTGTGATAAATGCCTAAAAGTTGGTTTGTCTCCTCCTGGCAGGAGCTGAGAGGAGGCATCTTTTATTAGGATGTTCATATTTTGCCAAACTAGCAGAGAATGTTAAGGCCAGCAGTTCCTGATAGTCTTAACCTAAGAAGATACTGTCGTGATGGACCATAACAGAAATCTAGCAGTGCTCTGCAATAACTGAATGCTGTGAATAGCACATTTAGATGTTCAGCTTGATGTGCTGTGCATACAAAGTGTTGAGAATTTTAATTGATTATTTATAGTAGGAGTTGAGTCTACAGCTTCTAATTGTGTTTCTCTAGGAGCAGATCTCGATCAAGGAGTTACTCAAGATCTCGCAGCAGGTCCAGGTCTACAGGATCTTCGAGATCGGACAGCCGGTCCAGGTCCAGGTCCAGATCAAGGTCCAGGTCCAGGTCTCGCTCTCGATCCCGGTCTCGCTCTCGATCCCGGTCTCGTTCTCGCAGCCGTACACCTAAAAAGAGTTACTCCCACAAAAGCCACCGCTCCAGCTTGATAGCTTCTTCCCCATCTCCCTCTTCTTCTAAAAGAAAATCTCGTTCTAGGTCGAGCTCTGCTCATAGCCGTAGTTAACCTGCTCTGAGAGATGTGTTAATGAATTTAATTTGATTCAAGTTTCTTGAAGACTTGAGACAAATTATATATGAGAACTGGGAGGGGAAGAGTTAACATGATGAAAGGGTGACCTCCTCTTACATTGCCAAAGTGCCTGTCATCAAATAGGCCATCTCTGTGAGGAGCGGCTGGCTGTCAGCTTTCTTCTTTCAGTGAAGTCTGGAGTGGGAAGTCTTTTTTATTTTTTTCCCTGCTATTAGTAAACATTTCTATCATAGTTATATTATGTACACATAATGCTGAGGTAATGGGATGAGACAATACGCTGCTTTCTCCCTCTCTTGCCCCCACTTTCCCCTCCACTTCCAAGGCCTTTGACTTCCAAAATACTATGTTAGCTTTTGTCCTTGGTATTAAGTCCGAGAACAGGAAGTATAGATTTTATTCCTTTAAGGTTCTGTGGCTTCTTTTCTGTGTGAGAATGAATGGACCAGATGAAATTAGTTTAGAGTTCCCTTTTCCCACTGTTGCTTGGCTTAACAGGCTGTTTTAAGTTCCAGCTTTACTTGACCTTGACAATATGCTTAATTTGCAACAGACTTTCAGGAATACACGTTGTTTAGTTGAATATTGCTCATTTGGATAGCGAATCAATACAATGTTAAGCAGCAATGAAAGCTGGAATTTTCTGTTAAAATTAAATATACCATCCAAATGTCAGGATTATTGGAAATCCATTATAATAATTTTACAGTAATTCACTAGTATGTGGTATTGTATGTATAGGCCTTATTTGACAGGTGACTCCATAAAACTGCACAGAAATGTCAATATGCATGTCCATGTTTTTGATGTTTATAAAAGTGACATAGCTTTCATACCCAAAAGTGTGATACTGAATAACATGTTTATGACTAGCAATAGTCTTGATGGAAAGGAAGGTTATTTTAGTAATGAGAGCAGCAAAAAAAAACTCCAGGAAAAGTGTAGTGAAAATCTCGTGAATGCACAGTTGTTTTGATTAATAGAAATTTCCACTGCAAATACTGTTCGTTCTTACAATTTGGAATTAGATACTTTTTTTTAACCTCTGTATCATTAAAGAAGGGAAACGTTTTTGGAAAAAATATGTAAATTAATCCCAAAGTCTTACGTGTGTTTAAATGTACCATTCCTAATAAAATCGAACCTTTTTCTGGCTTACTTTGCAGTTTTGTTTAATTGTGGTTTTGTTGTTTGCTTCATACAATCGTTCTAACGTGATCACAAAGAAATTTATTTGAAGGTATACCTGTATGGAAGCAAGCAAAATGTAAACTAGAAACAAGTTATGACATGTAAGTAACGAGATGTTGACTAACAGGACAGATTAGGATTTTACTGTCATGGCCAGCAGTGGCTTTTTGAATGGATGGCAAAATATTCTTTCTGCAGTCCTTTCAGACATGTTTGTGTGATTCCTTCTGGTCCACTAGTTCAATAGAGGAACCAACAACCAAATGGCTATAGGTGTTGGAATCCTTCTGTAAGTAAACTCATTTGGTAAACTTTTGAAATGCTGTACTAGAGATTCTTGTATTATTATAAATGTGAACACAACTTGTCTGCCTGTAAGGCTTCAAGGCTGACACCCTTTATAGAGCCAAGTTATTGGTGACCCTGCCCGTAGCAGAGGGGTTGAAACCATATGATTTTTAAGGTCCCTTCCCGCACAAACCATTCTGTAATTCTTTGCATGTTTGGCATAATGTGATCTGAATATGCTAGCAATTCAGAAGGAACACTAGATAGAAATCACTTTGCAGTGGAATCTTACTTGATATAACTGTTGGGAAAGCTGGAGTATGCTCAGCTGTGTTAAATGTCAGTGTTGCTTGCTTTTGGTGATTTTGTTAGGCTACAAAAAAAAAAGTCCCCAAAATGTCCACTGCCTTGCCTAGTACCATTGAGATTGGCAAGTCCAATATCAGAGACCTTGAATGCTTCTGAGCACAGCATGCTTGCCTTGCAAATTGTTTAACTGTAGAGCTAATGTATATCTTGTTTATCTTATTAATTCTTAATTCTTTCTTGTACATTATTTTCCTTTCATAAGTTTCTATTGATTCAGTCAGCAGTGGCAACAGTAAAGTGAGTAGGAGACCTAAGAACCAGCCTCCTCTTCTCTGCCCAAACACCTTGAGGTTATAAACAAGTTCAGAATTGTTGTAGTGATTGCAACCATAAACACAGTTTTTTCTGAACCTAAAGCCCAGTCTGCCCATAGATTTGTGTTGCCATTAATACTGGTTAGAAGTGGGTTTTTTTTAAAACTGTATGACTGAATTGATAGTGGCTTAGTGCAGAAACAGTATGACAGTATTTATTTTCTCTGCTGGCACAGTAGGGATTTAAGTATCTTTGCCAGCACAGCAGCATCTAAGTTAACTGTAGTGCTGTTTTCTAAATGTAGCAACAGGTAACTAAGGGCTGCAGATTGTAGGGTGGTGGTAGCAAAGCAATGTGACACAGTGGAAACTGACCTCACTAATTTTTTTTTTACATTTTTTAAGGTGGCAAGCAGTGGCTCTTTGTTCCACTAAGATACACAAAGGTGTTTAGGTGAGGAATAGGCAAGTTTTTGAAATAGTAAGAATATTAAATCTGGTCTTTCTCGGGGGAAAGATTTGTTTATGGTAGACGTGAACTTTGCAGCTTTCTCAATATTTATTTGAAGGGCAAGGATAGGAATCTTAAGCAGCTAAAAACAGTCTTCTTAAAGGACAGGTTGAGTCCCTGGTTACTCAGCTCTTAGTTGTTCCTTTTGGTGTATTAATTTTGGTGCCTGGAGAAATAACAGATTTTCAAGGCCCAATTTTTATTTGCCACATGACTTTCGTGACTTTTTCTGTATCAAAAAAAGCTTAATATAATATACATGGGGGGAGAAGGCAGAAGGGTAGTCTGTTTTCAGACATTTTGTTTTTTCTTAAAGAGGACAGGCTATAAATAGCAATTGGGATTTTTTTTTTCTTTTAGGAAAAAAAAATAAAACCACAATTCAAATCTCAAGACTATGATATTGGGAAGTCTTAACAATTTTGCACAGATTTCAGAGCAGCACAGCCCTATTTGGCACGTGGTAGTGCTGGAAATGAACATTACATTTTTCATTGAGGATTAAAGTTTTGACCTTATCTGACATGTAAAATGAGCTACAACTGTCTACACTTAATTGATTACTTTAATGAAGGGTAAATCGTGGTACCACTCTTAAGTTGGTCTTGTCTGATCTCAGCTTAGACCAAGCCCAGTCTGGAATTTGTAGGTTTGGGGCATACAGGTTAGTGCAGAGGAGTTAAAAGGACAGTTCAGCCACCTGAATAAAATACTTGGTGGTCTGGAAGTTTAGAATACAGTCTTGAGAGGGAAGAAGAGTGACTGAGGTAGATGGCAGCTGTGAAGAGAAAAAATAGGACTAGAGGGAGTTTTGAGTTTTGACAGGTGGCAGTTCCAGTGTCAAAGGTGAGACCACAGACAGGAATACAACCTTCATACTCGTCAGCAGTTCAAATTTAGAGGTTTCCTCCGGCTCATGACCCTGAGATAAATTGAGGAGCATAAATGCTTGTTGGTTTTTCTTAAAAATATTTGGTGTTCTGCTGAAGAGCAAAAAGGTCTAAAGAAAACTGAAGTTGTTCCTGTGAGAAGGTGGTATCTACAAGTCAGGTAGACAACTTCATTAGTCGACTTGCTTGGTAGACTTTTGGGAACAATGTAGTATGAAACTCGTGTGGAATATTGTCCCTGTTTCACCCCAGCTGGCAACTAAAGCACCACATAGTCACTCACTCCCCACCACGGCAGGATAGGGGAGAGAACCAGAAAAGTAAAAGTGTAAAAACTCGTGGGTTGAGGTAAAGACAGTTTAATGGGACAGAACCAAAAGAAAATGGTGATAGTAATGATGAAAGAATAAGTACAAAAGCATGATGCACGATGGAATTGCTTACCACCCACCAACCAATGCCTGGTCAGTTCCCAAGGGCTGGCCACTTTCCCTGCAGTTTGTCTACCGAGCATGATGCCCTATGATATGGGATATCCCTTTGGTCAGTTGGGGTCAGCAGTCTCAGCTGTATCCCCCTCCCAGTTTCCTATGCTGCCCCAGCCCCCTCACTTCCGTGGCATAAAAAGCCTAAAACTCCTTGATAAGCACTACTTTGCAAGATCTGAAAATGTCAGTGAGTTACCAATATTAGTCTCATCCTAAATTCAAAACACATCACTATGCCAGTTATAGGAAGGAAATTAACTCTATTCTAACTGAAACCAGAACAACTATTAGTTTTTTTCTGAAACCTCATTATTTTAAACCCAAATTTTTTAGACTGCATTGGAACAAATTATTTACACATACCAGGTGCCTTCCTTCTGACTTCGCAGAGCACAGAAATGTAAGCTTCACTTTAAGATAACTGTAAATAGGCTTCTTTAGTGTATTAAAATCATACCTTTTCCAGCCGTGTGTTCCAACATCTGATGCTTTCCATAAGAAAGCTGGGAATCATCCCTTCCAGCTGATAGAAGATTCCTGCTCCCAGTCCTGCAAAGCTGAAAGGAACAGAGCTCTGAAGTCATGATGCATCTGCAAGTAAATATGTCATAACTCCTCCCCTTATTCTGCTAACCTGATCCTTCAAAGCAGTTTTCACAAATTTCTCCTCGGCCAACGGAGGCAACATAAGAGACTACAAATGCTATATTTATATTAGATTCAAAGGTTCTACATGTACCTTGGGAGTGCAACGGGGCAATAGGGTTGGGATCATTTAGCAGCTTGCTGCTGGCAAGACAAGCTACTATCCCTGTGCCTCCCTTTTGTCTTATGCAATCCCTGATGCTTGTCTAATCCTCCAGATGCCAATTCAATAACATCACAAAAAGTGGGTCCTTTGGGTTTCTTGCAATACTGCTTTTTCCAGCACTCTGGGAGGAAGTTGAATTGTTACCTGGAGTGTATCTGCTGTGATCCTTGTTTGCCTCCCTCACAAACACATGTATCTTATTTTTTCTAACTTTATCCTCCCCTCTGTTCTCCAAGTAGTCAGTCTTCAAAGAGAACCCCGTCACTCTCCTGTCCAGCGTTTCTTGAGCTTCTCAGCACAGCACATTTCCCTCCCAGGGGAAGCCTTATGCTAAAGCATGCAGCACAGGGGCACACCTGCAAGTTGAGCACTGCAATTAGTTGCTTTTCAGTAACTGGCTGCATCACACCCTAAAAATAAGAGTGTGTTTTCTGGGATGTTTGCAGCACTTTGTTATTATTAATTGTCAGTTTAACACAGGACTCTTCATCCAAGGATATCCCGGTAGTTTGTGAGGATAAACTTTATTGTACTTGGCCACATCACATCTCTGCTTTACTGATGAGAAAAGGAAAGCGAGTGGTGGGGGTGCTCACCGGTGGCTGCAAAACAAGGAGGTGAGGAGAAGGAATATGCCCACAGGATTCCTCACGGAATGGGTTTGGCTCTGGCTCGTGCCATCCAGTGGCTGTCCTTGTGCCTCTGCTCCTGAAGCCGTGGAATGGGATGAGAAACATTTTGGTTCTGCTCAGGGGAGAAAAAGTTTCCCTTTCAATAATGAGGTGAAGTAGCAGCTTCTGAGTAGGAAGAAGTGCGCCAGGATCTGCATCCGTAGCCCTCTGCCCTTGCTCTAGCAAAGTAGAAGACGATGAGTGCCGAGGATAGAATTTCTGCTGCTACACCCCGATCTTATTGCTGAGTGCTGTACCCCTCTTAAGCGGCATTAGTCTTCTTACAAGGGTTTTGGAAGAATGTAATTTCCTGTCTGTTTCCTTCATTCCCACTCTGTGGCCATTGTTTGCTGGCAGAATCAATGCTCTGTGCATATACAGTACCTGAGGGCACATTTTCCATTTTACCAGGGCTGCAGTCAGTTCCCCGACCACCCCCTCTCTTTTGCAATAACAATGATTAGCCAACCAGTTATACCTGGCAGAGGGCTGTATGCATGCCAGCTTACAGGAGGGGATACAGCAGAAATGTAAGGGAGCCATTCAGGCCTTAAGTTACAGTCACCACCAAGAGGAAAACGCAAGGGTTAACAGACTGGTGCCTGCGTTAGAAACAAGGCCAAACTCTATGCTGTAGTGAAATACCAGCTAATGGCAAACTGTATGTCTGGGTAGTCTCAAGATATTCAAAGGACATTCACCACTCTTGATCTGCTGGGCCTAGGAGGGAGTGATGAGGGAGGAAAGAATGTATGGCAAAACCTGTTTTTCAAGACTTTCAAGGACTTAAAATAAAACAAAGTTTCACTGGTAATGAATGATACTTGTGTGATGGCTTTTTCCTTTAACCAGGGATGAATGTGGTCTTTCCCTTTTGTTTCCCACTCTAGAAATCCCTTGGGCATTTAGCAGTGGCACATTAAGCTGGATAGATCCAGATCAATATGCTTAGAGCAGATGTTTCCATTCAGACCAAGAATTTCTCTGTATGTGTGATACATCACTGGAGACCCTCAGATCTGGTTCAGCAGGATCTTACCCACATGCTGGATTTGTTTTACCCAACAGCCAGCTCTCTGATGTCCTAAGGCAACTGATTCCTCCTTGCCTGTGAGAGGTCCATAGACATTATTTTGCGGTTCACAGAGGTAAAGTGCTGCAGGACACTCTTTTAAAGGAAGTGAGCACCCAGTATAGCTGAAGTTAATAAAATCTGAAAAGGTTCCCACTGTAGAGCTTCAAAACAGAGGTACCCTAAGCTGTGGTTAAAATTTGGGCCAGATTTTAGTGGGGGGGCAGGGTGGCAGTGGTGCACTGTATGCTGGCACTGCAGTGACAGGAAGGAGACGTAAGGAAAAGATATACAGGGAAAGAAAAGAAACTGGATGAAATCTTTGGATTTCGTATCTACAGGTGAAAGAATTATTCCCCAAACTCAGTGAATGGGACTATGGATCTAGGCCCCACTTACCACTGTGACATCTGTTTGGGATTTTCCAGTGGCCTCAGGCTATCAGGAGCCCAGGCCAGCAGCATTCCAGCTACCAGACAGAGCTCTCTCTCCAAAACAGACTGTGCTTAGGTCATAGCCTCTCTAGACAGCCTAGCCCTTTCATGCCTCTGGCCAAAGATGGAATTTACCAGAGCTGGAGTTAACCACCACATCTAGTTCTTCGGTCTGAATACTGGTATTCGTTGCACTTGGGTTTGTTCCTTCTCTGTCTTTTTTCCAGTAAAGTTTCAGATCGCACTGGCCATTTAATAAAAATACAAGCAAGCAGCTCTGCTTTTTCTTAGACATATGGCTATTGCCATGTTCTCTGTATCACTGCCAGTTCCTGTCAATGCCTAACTGAAAAGTGATGTGATCAAAAAAACATGTTTTCTTACATTGTTTAAAAACTTTCCTTGTTCTTTTCCTTAAAATTGTCACAGCACTGTGCAAGAATCACTGCTGATCATGTAGACTGGTTTTCCAGGTTTGCCCAAAATGCTTGCTGCAAGCTTTCTGCCCACACCTGCCCTCCATTTGTTTGTTTTCTCTATCTTTCCCCAGTTCTGGCATTTAGATGGTCTAAAATTCACACCTGCTCATTGTGCACACTCTCTTGAAGCCACTCACCCATCCGCCCATCCACCTATCCGTCCATCCCAGCGGGAAGCTCCCCACTCACCATGGGACAGATACTGTGCCGCCCACCAGATGGTGCTGTGGCACCGCCTCATGGAAACAGCTTCTATAGCAGACACAAATCGTCGTAAAATCGCGCTGATGACCCAAGTTGTTGTCTTTGTGGAAACACACCCCGCCTCCCCCAGACACACGTAGAAAAAAAAAAGAAAAAAGCAGTAACAACACCCCTGACTTGAGCATCGGAAACTTTGTCTTCCCCTCCCCCATGTGGTTTTCAGCACGTTCACCTGCCGGGGAGGGGAAGGAAAAGGTGGGTGAGCAGGGGAAGGAGGAGGGGGGCTCAAAAACCAACCAAGGAGGGGAGCCATGTGCAGCTCTCTCGAAGGGCCTGCTGGAAGACATGTCTGTGTGCTGATAAGTCCCATCCCTCTGACTTCGTGGCACTGTGTCGAGCCCTTGGAAGTCCCTTTGTCATGAGGGCCACTGTGAGGATTGACCTGAAGAGCTGCGGACCTTCTTCTCCAGCCCAGCTGTGGCCCCAGAGTAGCTCCCCAGGTCCCCACAAGAGCTTGTGAGAGACACAGAGTCACAGCCTCAGCAAGGGCCTGAGCCCACCTTTGTGACCTCTGGCAGGGCAAGAGTGGGAGATGGAGAGGTTGAATTAAGCTGCAGGTTATTAAACTGCAATAGTAAAAACCCCTAACCAACAACCTAGGAAACCTACACAGGCTAATCTCGAGAGGAGAGTGGTTAGAAAGGCTTAAAAGCATCAAGAGTTTACAATGCTTCTCTTCTGCACTAGACTGAGAAACAAAACTGCCTGCTGAGGAACTGCCACCCCCCCATCCTCCTCCCCACACACACATGTACCCGCAGGAGCTGCCCAGAACTGGAGCTACACCCTTCTGCCAGGCCCTGTTTCTAGACAGCATTAGATATATACTGAATGTTGCCACTCCTCCAAAGGAGTCTGCTAACAAAGAGGCTTCAGGAAATTTTGGCTTGGTTTGGAGAGAACTTCTTGTTGTCTAGGTGTGACTTGTGACAGGAATACTTTTCTGTTTTAGCACGCAGTGCCCTGAAGCAGCCTATAATAGGTCTGTTACTCCCGGAGGCTGTCCTGTGGGCTGGCTGGGCACTCTTTCCCCAGGTGTGCCTTTCCATAGTCCGCTCCAGAGACCTCTGGCCCTTAGAAAGCCAAGTCCTCAAAGCAGCCTCTCCACACTCCAGTCCTCTGCCAATGTCAGGGCTCCATGGAGGCTCCTCCAAGACAGCATCCACCACCCCTGGAGAAGGCCAGTCTTCCTCATCATCAGTCTTTTTACAGCAAGGGGACTCAGCTGGCTTTCTTGGTTCACCCTGGGACCTGGAAACAGAATCAGAGTCTGTGAAATGTTTCAAGACCTGATCCCTCTTCTTGAGAGCTTGAGGCCAGAACAGCCAGACTTCAAATTCATGGAAGAGTGAGTCAGCCCCCAGACTGTCTGGACCCCTGCTTCTGCAGTGTGGCAACAAGGTGGCTTCCTGTTTAATTGTGTTGCGGTCCAGAGAAGAAGGCAAAGCCCTGGTCTTGGATTTTCCTGGTCCCACTTGTCTCCCAGGAGTCCAGCATGGGCTGCCTTGACCTTCTGGTGGAGTCAAAAGCAGGGGAGACAGAAATGTTAATGAGCTTCCAATTGGCCCAAATTCCCATGAGCATTACTTCCCCAGGACTCTGGAAAACCTTGGGGAAGCAGCACACATAATTTTCAACATCTTCCATTTCATCTGGGTTAATAGACTTTGTTCCTTCCTCCTCAGCTTAACAGTGTGGTCATCCACTCTGAGCTCTGTTCTCAGGAATAGCACTGGCAGAACTGGCAACACTCTTGCTCTTCCTACATTGCCATTGCACCTCCATCTTCCATGTGCCATCATCCAACATGCACACAATATCACTGGCTGGCTAACAGCCATCTCTCTGGCTCCAGGAGTGAGGGCATCTGATCCTTGACTACATAGAAAAGTTCCCCTTCACATCCCATCCTCTCTGTCCTGGGTTCGCTTGTTTTCCTTTTTACTCCAAGAAGCAGGATCAGGTCATTTTCAGCACTGAGTTCTCCAAGAATAAGTACCACGATCAAAAGGCAGTGTTGGGTATTCTAACAAACACTTTTCACCCTTTCATTTACTGAGAAAACACTCCACTGTGGAAAGCTTTTCTGGTCGTCAGTATCTCTGGGACTTTTAGTGTCCTTCCAGGACAAGACCGTCACTGGGGGCTTGCCCCACTTCTCCTTTGCAGATGAGGTAGATGTAAAGAGGGCAGGGGAAGTGTTCCCTTACAGCAGGGTGGGAGGGAGCTGCCTCCACTTCAAAGCTCCTGGGCTGTCCGCATGCAGGAAGGGCTGCTTGATGACGCTGGGGCGTGAGGCAAGCCCAACACAAGGAAACGGCGAGGCTGATGGGATGTGAAAGCTGTGACTGTGTCAAAGGCAGGACGGAAATGTTGTAGGGGCAGCCCTATTTTTAGCCACCTCTTGCAGAACTTTGTTAGAGCTTGCTGGAGTCAGTGGCTACTTCCCTTTTCCTTGATGTAAGCAGAGCTGGTGAGGTTCAGATCTGTTTTTATTTAGCCAGTATCGACTGAAAGGCCCCTTCAGCCCCTTGGACTCAAAACCACCTATGGTCAGAGAGTCCTAGGTAAGGAGAAGAGAAAGCATCTGACACTTCCCTGTCTCCATTTCAGGGCTGTGAGAGGTGGAAGCCAATGCTGAGGCTGGGGAATGTGACTCTTAGTCACATCAGTGGGGGATTTTGCAATGTGGTGCGTGCATTGCGCAGGGCAGGCAGCACGCAAACAAAACTGAAGGGCTTTGTGAGAGCCTTTGGTTGGGGTTCTCCAGCTGCAAGGTCAGGGTATCATTGCCCAGCAACCCTCACCTTCCTGCTCCACTTCAACCTGCTCCAGTGCTCAAGGTGTGTAGGAGGTGGCAGGGTTGAACACACCTCACATGAGCATGGGTCACTGAGGAGAGCAGTAGGCTGCCAAGAGTGTCCTCTGCCAGGTTCCTTTTAACATTTGTCCATACTAAATTATTCCTGTGCCTGCTGTAGGGAAATGCACGGGGGGAAGGCCATTCCTAAGCCAGATGAGAGAGAAGATGAGGACCAGCCATGCGAAAGAAACGACAGCTGAGATGTGACTTTTCTGTACAGGTTGTAACCACCAAGACAATTTACAGACTGGCTTCAGATGCCAGGAGTATGGATCAGTTTGACTTGCAGTCTTCAGTACAGGAACAGGCTGGGAAGGACAGTGTCCAGGCCTAGGTACCCAGAGCTTGCTGGTGGTCTCAGCAGACCTGGTCCCTCCACTGCATTGTCAGAGAGAAATGAGATTACTGTAGGGATGAGAGAAAAGCACTTTCTGAGCCAGAACAGATACAGTTCTGGAGCATTTTCAGAGCAAACTCTTTCAAAGCCTGGCAGTAGTGATGAGTAGCAGTGGGACAGGCAGATGAAAATCATGCTCACTCTGGGGCTATAGAGGTTGATGTGCCTATGAGGGAACACAAACCCTGTCCCGTACTTGAGACTCCCTGCTATAACTCTTTCAATACCACACATTTAACGCCATTTCCAGAAACCTAGAGCTCCTCAGGGCCCCTCAAGTATTTCTGCAAGACTGCTTTCTATCTCATGTTTCATACTGTCCTTCATCCCCACGGCAGATGCATCCGTTATCTATGTAGACCATTCTTAAAACAGATGGATTAAGGCAGGATATAAAATTCTTGAATGAGATATGTGGATGGAGAAGTGCTTTGTACTATAGCAGTTTCATTTAGAAATCAGGAATCCATTACTGAAGTAGGTTGTGAGAGGAGCAGGTCACGGGCAGCGCTATTGCTGTCCAAAGGAATGTGCTGGAAGGTCACTTTGGCCTCTAGATGGCAGCCCTATTGTTCACACTCCAATAGGCTGAGCCAGAAACACCTTCCTTTCAAAAATGGGGCATAAAATTAGGCCTCACACTCCGTGCTTCAGAGCCAAACCTACAGCCAGTCAAGACTGCATTACAAACGAACCAGATTTTTTTTTTCTGTCTCTTCTTGTTCATAATGAGGACTATGAATTTGCCCACCTCTGGATTCCACTCTTGCTTGTAATGGACCCAGAATTACTACATGGGAATTGACCCTGACGTTTCTGAAGTTGCATGGAAGTCAAAGCAGAGCAAAAGCAGCTCCATTAGGCCCCATGCCTGAACACACTGGGTCTGTGTTCTGCCTGATGCTCTGGCAGCCCTCCTGGGGGGAGAGGCAGCGTCTCCTCAGTGCTCTGTACTTGATTTTTGGGGATATAGGGCTGTGAACCTAATAAGAGTCTAAACCCTACTTTGCCAAAGCTATCTCTATAGTAAATTGCTTTACTGTTCAATAAAAACCTATAGCCAAGCATTTAATGGCTTCCAGCCACAACCACTCTATGTGATTCCCTTTCCATTTAAAAGTTTGAATGTTTCTTTTTTAAGCACAGGGACAAAAAAGAAGAGTTAATGTCACTAATGTTGACAGATGCATCTTCATGTTCTCTCTATTTTAGCCTTTTGAAAGAGAAGGGTCATAAATATTTTTGTATTGAAGGTGTTAGCAGTGGGAATCACGTGAATCTATCAAAGCTGGACCATAGCAAAAAGTGTTAATAAACTATCTTTCTTATTGACTTAAAAGTTACTTGGTTAACTTACTTGGAAATACTCCATTTCTGTATTTCTGGAGAATTCATAATCATCACTTCTTGCATCCTCACAACACCCTGAGAACTAAGTTCTGTGTCTAAGAGGGGACTGAGACTGTCAATCAGACTTGAAAGGTGTTCAGTACCTAGAGATGGGGACTGGGGTGTACATGCCCAACCTGCATCAAAATCAAAAGGCAGCAGAAGCAATACCCTTTTGATACGCAATCAGACACTCTGACAGCATCTTTAAGTGCCTTGATTCCTGCAACACTCCTCCTCAAACAATTTATGGGAAGTGTGTGGCAAACCCCTGCATGAACAAAGTGCACAAACAAGGCAAGTGACACCCACGGGGTACAGAAATGCCACATTTTTTAATTGATAGTTTTGGAATATGATAATACTACAGGAAGAATGTCCTCTTGGTGTGTAATTCTGCTGTGCCGGTGCCTGGCACGAGTGACAAGCCTCGAAGTGGAGCGGGGCTGAGGCAGTTGTTCTCCATGGCCAACAAAGCTGGGGGCTCAGGAACGCACTTCTCATGTTACGGGCAGTTCTCAGATCACAGGCTAGTCAGAGGTGGGATATACTCTTTCCAGTGCCAGGAAGAAGCAGAAAGGAGAATAAATATATGCGAAAAAGGGGAAGCAACTTTTAAGATAGGATTTTTGTTTGGTTATTGGGGGTTTTTTTCTGCTTTAATAAAACAGAAGAAAATTTGCAAGAAGTTTATGGTCTGATTTGAATCCTACTAATCCTCATGGAAATCCCTTTAGTGAATACTAGATCAGGTCCAAGAAAAGCAGGTTATTATTCCCTTGACTTCTATTCATCCATAACTGTTCCCTTCTGCATGCAATTTTGTTAGAGCTTGCCAGTAGATTTAATGTGAACCTCATCAGCAATGGACCTGGATAAGACACTGGGATCAGCTGCCTCCTAATTCTGAGCCAGCCTTCCCAGAACAATGTTGGTAAAGGAGGATGCCTTGACTACATGGCAGGTGGATGTAATCTTGACCAGAGCATCCTGGTAGGATCTCCTTTGGTAAGACCCAGCTGAGAGGTACGTGACTTCTCTCTCTCTTGCACTAAACTGCTCTGCCAGATCGGTCATTTTATCATGAAACAACCAGAACAGCTCAATAAAATGGTTTCTGTGTGAACAGCTGAAGGAAAATATCTGTTTGGTTGTGGTCAAAAAAGTACAAATTAAAACCCCTTTGGAACAGGTAGAGAAAGGACCGGAAAATGTCCTTGTATATCCAGGACCAGAATAAGGCCACGCACCTGGAAATAATCTCTCCCCCAGTTTGGAAGACTGGAGATGAGAGCAAACAGGCTGCAGTCCTGGCTCTGACAAAGACTGGGTGCTCTTTGAATGTGCTATGGCAACAAAAGAGATCAGTGAGAAAACTCTGCTCTTGTTTCAGTGTCCTGAGACAGAGGAATGCTTCTGGGGAGTTTGCACTTGCATCACCCTACATTTGTGCTGTCTTCAGTAAACCTGTTTGAGTTTGCAAAGCCAAGAGGTTTGAACCAGGAGTACTTGCGCTGCCATTAAGGACATAATTTCTAAATGAACCAGGCTCTTCTCTGCTATTTGGAAAGCAAGTCTGTGTATGGTAGAGATGGTATGAACATTCAGTGAGTTTGGGCTTGAAACTGAGACTGAACCCTGAGTTACCCATATAAATATCTATTAGAACTTGGGAATTCACACTGAAGGTTATACCTAAAATATGTCCACCCATATTAAAAGGTTGGAAATATGTTTTGGGATAATTTGCTAGCCTTCCCTTCTTTCTCTGTCCTACCTCTCTGCTCTACATCTACGACTGGGATATCATAGGGCACATGGGCTCAGCCTAGACTGAATATGTTTTTGGGAACATGGTTTTGGGTCCTGAGCCACAGGGCAGCTATGACTGCTGCTGGTGAGGTGGAACTAGCCCTCACACATCCCACCAGCTGTCTGTCCTCCTTTGACACTGGTGTGCTGTACAAGGTGCAGAGTGGGAGTGTGTCATGTGTGAACACAAAGGTTCCTATTGAGGCACAAGGCAGGGAAGCTCGTGGTGTACCCCAAGAAAAGGGAACGGAAGCTGCACCCTCCATCCTCTTGGCCTATTAACAAAACTACTTCTCAGGTCCCAGGAAGCTGAAAGCTGCTTTCCTTATGTGAGAAGAAAACACACCTCATGCTTCTGCCTTCATGTGGCTGCAGGTTTCTCTCCACAGCCTGGGCCAGCCCTCCCTGATGATGTGTGGCCCTTGAATGGTGTGACACTGTGCCTCTTGGAGCAGGGCTGTACAGGCCAGAGTAAGCTTCCTCAGCTTCCCTTTCTGCTGGGTGTTGCCCCTACAAAACAGCCTCCAGCCATGTGGAAATTCGGTATGGCCCTGTATCTTCCACAGTGAAGATTTTGTTAAACAGTTTTATATTTCTAAATGGTACACAGATCTGTTGCAAGCTCCGCAATACCTGCCTCAAGCAGCTCATCTGAGCTGTTCTTCCCATGCTAATCTCTGTGATCTGTGGCATGCATACAGCCTGGATGAGAACAGGACCTCCCCTTTGCTGCACCATATTTGCCAGAACAGGCATAACTCAAGATAACCGGATTTGAAACAATCAGAGCAGGAAGCAAATAACTGGCCTGGAGGAAAGGCAGGGAGTTGTCCACAGACAATTTTTTAGGGGGTGCCCAGTTTGTGGTATCTGGTCTCTTTTCACCCTCCTTTAGCCTCACTTACAAAGGCAGGAATTTAGATCTGTACTATCTTCTTTTTACCTGTAGTGTTTTGTTTGTCGTGACATGCGTATTGACCTATGTGTGAGCATGACAAAAACCTCCAGAGCTGCATCTGGTTCAGACAATGGTGTCGTTGCTGAGGGTGGACAAGGTGGTGGATATTCATATTATTTTTTCTCTGGAGTACATGGACTTGAAGGCTGGTGCTGGTGCAGATGATGCTTCCTGTGGCTGTACCCCACAGTCTGTACAGGCAACCAGTCTCCCAGTCAGGACCTACATATCGAGGGGTCAGGGCAGGCTGAGGCAAGCCTGCAAGTGCCTTTGCTGACGAGCTGATGGCTTAGTCACCGGGGCTCTCCGCAGAACCCTGTAAACACCACCCACAGTTCCCTGCATGAGTCCTTGCCATCAGGTTCCACCGGAGCCCCGTCCTCTCTGCTCCCCATGCCAAGGGTCACGAGCTGGGACCAGTGACCAGGTGCCAAATGCAGGCTGTAGCTCAGTGCAGCCGGTCTGCTAGAGGTCGTCACACGCCTCCTTAAGCAAACAGGGATCCACGCCAGTTGATAAATCATTTACGAGAAGTCAGAAGCAAAGAACTAGATTAACCAGGTCACTGGGTGTCCTGAGGGAATGACGTGTCAGTGGAGCTGAAACAGCAGATCCCACAGTTGCAATCTGTTGCCTTCTTCTGTCCTGACAGCAATTCATGGAAATCCCTGGAACTAGACACCAGAGATGGAAAAACCCATTATCTCATCCCAGTCAGCTCACTAGTTAAAGCAGTCACTCCTATTGTACACTTTCTGGCAAAGTTAAAAATGTCTCAAGAGAGGGGATTTCCACTGGTTTACTCTCAAGAGGAAACTATTCCACCTATCAGGAAGGCTGCCCTGTGGTGATATTTTTGTAAACCAGAAGTAACTGCAGGACCCAAGAGAATCAAAACAAAAAGGATTCTTCTGCAGGAACTGGGGCAGTGGTGTTTTTCTGCCTGAATAGATACGTGCCACAAGGGGCACATCTCCAAATGGAAACTCTGTGGGTACACATGTGTTTACACACAGCCACTGAGGTGTGCTCATATGTGTATATATACGCTCATGTCCTTCCTCTCCTTCCCAAGGGTGGGATGACATTGCGCCCTCAGTAGAACCAGTGTGTTGTAGTGTGATATCACACCTAGCTCACACTTGTGTAACTCCACAGCCACCAAGCACGTTGCTCTGAGGAGGGAAGACACGCGTGAAAGGTGTGAGGCAATAGCTGATGGTGGTGCTCCAGCACCACTTCCCCTTGTAAGCAGAGAGAAGTTGCTTCTCCTCAGCTGTGTCAGAAGAACAGCCCCCCCCACTGCTGGGGGCTCCGAGGCTTGGCACATTAAGGACTGAAAGCACTCAGAGCCCACACAGAAAGGAAAGATGGTGCAATGCAGATGTGTCTTGCTAAGGTTGTCAGCAGAGGCCATGGAGATTTTGGCAGCTAAGCTTTTCAGCACCTGGGAAGCACTTTGGGACAGTGGGGAAATAAATTAGCTGTGTGACGGCATTTCAAGCCTTATCATTAGTTTCAGAGCTAATTCTGCATTTAGATGAATGGGTGTAGCACACATTGCTGAGCTGGAACCTGCAAGAGATAGTGAGGATTGCTCTCTGTTCCCCTTTAGAAAACTTCTGGCCAGCAAAACTGTAACTTGCAGTCTTGGTGGCTGAGGTCTGGGAGCCCCTGCTGTAGTTGGGGTAGGCACAGCAGCAGTCCCAGGAGCAAACAAGCCTCGTGCTGCCCAGGGCTCTGATGACTTGTGCCATGGGGTGTTGGCTGTATGCCGCTTAGGAGAAGAAGGCGGGGTATTGCCTGGGTGTTTGCACTGAATTTGTGACTCCTCAACTAGGCATTTTATTTGTCTTCCACAGCTGGCACAGCTGCCTTCCCTACTGGGGACTCCTGAAATGTAGGCACTGTGTTTTACACTGCTGTAAGGGCTGGACTTTCCCAGACAGTGTTGCTGAGGCTGCCCTCTTGAGCACCCTGTGCATTCTGTGTTACTGCAGGACAACTGATGTGCTTTGGCCTCGGCTTTCTTTTCTGCAGGGTTCTTACTTTGTTCTGTTTAGCATGAAACATACTGAAGCGTGAACAAGGGCTATAAAAGAATCACATGAACTGTGGAAAAGGATCTAACTGAGGAGGCACAGGTCAAACTATGGGTCCTGACTGGGTCCCTGCAGTTGCAGTCAGGTATTAGCCAGCTGACCTACTGAGCCCCTTGCCCCTTGCACTGTGGAAGGATAAGAGCAGGTAGAACCCAGTAATATTTTAACTAAAAGATTAACTCTCTGCCAGTTCAACAACAGTGGGTCTTCTGTTTCTGTGGATGAAAGGTGCTGACTGGAGGCTCTTCCACATGCCAGCCCACAGTCTCCTGACACTGGTCAGAGCACAGACTGCTCTGCCTTCAGAGAAAAACTCACATTTAACCCTCAGTCAAGAAAAGAAAGAAACCTCAACTCCAAAGACAACAGCCCTGAAAAGTGTTGTCCTGACTCTCTACAATTCATGTCTCTGGCACAGTCTGGGTGGCACTTAGTTCCTAAAGGAGGATCAGAGGAAGAAGAACAATCCATCTTCCTTCTAGATGCTCAGGACTCACCTATTTCCCAACAACTGTAAAGTTCCAGTGCACCTCAAAACCACACACCATACTAAGAAGAGATTTAGGGAGGCCTCTGAATAACCCTGGTACTCAAATGCATTCCCTTTCCACTCCCAAGTACTTTTGAGACCCTTAACATCTCACACCTTGAAATTAGTGGGCATTTTGCCATTGCTCTCAACAGATGCAGTATCAAACTCTGAGAGACAGGTCCAAAGCACACACAAATCAAGACAGATATTTCTGCAAACTTGGTTGTGGCAATGGAAACAAGTTTTGCATGTGGTAAGCAAAAAGAAACAATAGATTCATTGGAATGGCCTGTTACAAAGGTTATGTTCCAAAGATGAAAATACCAAGTGTTTTATTTAAAAACAAAAGTTAAGATTCGTGCAGGGAAAGCTGACCTCCCCTTCAGCAGTGTAAGGCTGGATGCAGCAGCGTCCTGCAGGGCCTGAGCCCCAGCCAGCCAGCCAGACAAGCCAGTCTCAGAAAGTGGAACTGACTAATCTGAGTCGTCTGTGATGAGCTGGGCATGAGTGAAATCATGCCCCGTGTAAACAGTGTGAAAAGCAAACGCAAATGATAAGGAGCAGGGTTTTTTATTATTTTTTTTTCTTGATTCTGTGCAGGAGTGAATAACAGCATGGGTGAGGATTTTAAATAGCAAAGCAGAAGCAAACAGTGGCAACATGTGGCCCTGGATGTTCAGCTGAGATGTGACACTGAAGGTTCTATTTTGGGGGGTTCTGTGTGCTTGTATTGAACCGTCTTTAGAAGGCTTTGCTTTCAGTAAGTGCTCAGCACTTAAAAACAACTAGCCTTACTGGAGAACTGGGGCTATGATCTTTATCATCTGACCATGTGCTTTTAGAGCCATTTCCACCTGAGAGGCAAACATTTTTCCTTCCACCTCCTCACGGAGCCATCTTTCCTACCTCAGACATTTTCACCAGGACTGTACATGGCAGAAATTAACCCAAACCCCAACAGCAAAGGTGGGGAGACCCTGCCCAGCATGCAGATTGTTTGCAGATCCTTGCAGTGTGGTGGAATCAACCAACACCCTGGTACAGGGTGTGTGTGTGTGTGATGTGGTTGAGTAGCACACGGTCGCTGATTTTCAACTGCCTACCTCTGTTCTGTGCATGGCCTTGCATCAGTTTCAGGCATAATCACATCATGATATCATAATGATATATTGCGCTCTGATGACACCATCACATGGAGTAAGCCACAGCAATCTGATCTCATTCTGCAAATGTGGAGATGAGTGTTACTGCTTCACAGGACAAGTGGATGGCAGGCAGATGGAGCTGGCACTACCTACATTGTCAGCCCTGGGTGGGAACGTGACCTACTGGGTTAAATTAGGTGGCTGGGAGCTTAACACCTCAGCTCTAATTCAGCCTCAGCGGTTGCGGGTGAGTCACCAAACCTATCTGCATTCACTTCTTCCATCTGTGAAATGGTGACAATAATATTTCCTCACCTGATGGGGGAGGGAAGGGAGCGTGTGTACAAGAATGAATAAATGTTTACAAAGCACCTTATGAGCAGTGCACAGGCTCTGGCTGTGCTGAGGAGGAAGCCGTGTTGTTCCCTCTGCTCTGGGTTGCACCATACTGTGAGCACACCGTGAGGTGTAAACACTCCCCTCAGTCAACAGTTTCAAATGAGAGCAAATGACATAATTCCTCAGGAGAGAAACAGAGTCAGGACTTCATGTGTTACCAGCAATTTCAATAAATTCCATTCAAGAAAAAGCAAAGTAAATTTTTAAAAGAAAATCATGAAGTAGAAAAACAAATGAGCTGTGACCAGTTGTTTTTTTTTTAATGGTACCATGATCTTAGGTTTCACTTCCCAAATGGGAAACAGAACAGAGAAGTGAATCCCCTTGAAATAAAAGTGAAGTTAATAACGGGATGCCTTTAGTTCTTACCACATCCTGTGTATGCTGATCGCTCTGTTTGTAGCTGGCAGGAGCCCTTCTAGACTTTTCTTTACCATGTTAATTCTTTGCTGAGTCAAACCATGTTGTATAAACAGTTGGGAAAAAGCCTTCCTGCATCCCCCCTTTGGCACCATGGGGCTCTGCGCGCCGTCCCGTGCTGGCGCTCGCCTTCCCTCCCACACACCCCAGTGTCTGTGCCCACACTGCTGCTCCTCTGCTCTCACTGGTACATACACACACCCCATGGCTGGCAGAAACCACTCAGTGAGCATTCGCAGTGAATGAGCACCCACACTGCCCTACCCACCCTTTTTCTTCTGCAGTTTCAGGTGCTCACACACAGATCTGTGATGGCCATTCAGTGTCTTGCTCACATGTTCCCTAGCACTTGTTCTTATGCATACACACAAGTCCTTAACCCAGCACAAACACACACACACAAATATGCACACTCTTCTTAGTCTAATATGTGCACTCTCACCAGTGCATATATGCACAGAAACACCTATTTTTTACTTTTTCTGATACTACAGAGAGGATCTGCAGGGAAATCTGCACAGGCTGGATCAGTGCGCCAAGGCCAACAGTATGAGGTTCAATAAGGTGAAGTGCCAGGTCCTGCACTTACATCAAACAACCCCATGGAGCACTACAGGCTGAGGGAAGAGTGACTGAAAAACTGCCAAGCAGAAAAGGACCTGAGGATGCTGGTCAACAGCAGCTGAACATAAGCCAGCAGTGTGCCCAAGGTGGCCAAGAAGGCCAATGGCATCCTGGTCTGTATCAGCAATAGGGTGGCCAGCAGGACCAGGACAGTGATTGTCCCCCTGTACTGGCACTGGTGAGATTGCACCTCAAGTGCTGTGTCCAGTTCTGTGCCCCTCATTGTGAGAAAGATATTGAGGGGCTGGAGAGGATCCAGGGAAGGGCAGCAGAGCTGGTGAAGGGTCTGGAGATTAAGTCATATGAGGATTGGCTGAGGAAGCTGGTGGTGTTTAGCCTGGAGAAAAAGAAGCTCAAGGGAGACCTTACTTCTCTCTACAACTACCAGAAAGGAAGTTGTAGCAACGTGGGGGTCAGCCACTTCTCCCAGGCAACCAGTGACAGGAGGAGAGGACACGGCTTCATGCCGTGCCAGGAGAGGTTCAGGATGAACATCAGGAAGAATTTCTTTCACTGAATTTCTTCACTTGTCAAGCACTGGAACAGGCTGCCCAGCAAGGTGGTAGAGTCACCATCCCTGGAAGTGTTCAATAAATGACTTGATCTGGTATTTAATGCTACGGCTTAGTTGACAAGGTGGTGTCTGGTCGAAGGTCAGACTCAATGATCTTGGAAGTCTTTTCCAACCTTAGTGATTCTATGATTCTTTGAAAAGTATGCACTTCACAAATGCAAGCTGGCCATAACCATACACAGTTCAGGCAGGAGGCAGAACTAACCCCCTCCATAGCATGGTCATTGCAACAGCCCTTCTTCCTGGGAGGAGCTTCATGGCTCAAAAGAGTTCAACTGCTTCAGGAAATGTGGCTTAGACTGGCACTTTAATTCATCAGCACAAATATTTTTATTGGTCTGATTTAGGCTGGACACATCTTTTGGTGCATTACTGGATTTTGCTGCTGCTGCTTTTCATTCTTATACTGTTGGAGGTGACCATAAGACCCTCCCTTCATCAGCAGGCTTGCTCTTTTGAACAGTTTTACTAAAAAAGCCTTTATCATCCACTACCCCACACCTGCTCTTCAATGACTCTTCAGCATTTCAGTGACACTTAGAAATTCTGGCTTGCATTTTGAAACAGCTCCATTTGCAACAGACACAGTCATACCCACTACACCTTGAATCTGTGGGGGGTTTATCCATTTATTAGAGGTAACAGACTGGTCATCTGTGAGCTGTGCATCCTGAACACACCTGAACTTAGGAGAAGCTGCACGAGTCTACCCAGCATCTTGGCATTGTATTGCTGGGTCAACCAACTGCAAACTTCTGTAACAATTAGTGGGCACAATTTCTCAGTTAGATGTACACAAACTGAAAGGTTATGAACTTTGGAGTCAGAAGACTTTTTTGTTTTTCTTCATTAATCGTGATATGTCTAACAATGCTCACTGTAGGCCTGGAGATAGCAATTGTCCATCCACAGATAAACTAAGCACAAGTTGTGTATGGGCTGTTATTGCAGTACAAACTCCCAGCTAGAAGGACACTTTGATGGAGAAATTTATTTCCAGGTTAATTTCAGTTCTCTCTGCTGGGCTGGCAAGAGAGAGTGGCACACACAGAGACACCAGTTCATGCAGAAATTACATGCATGGATTCTTGTCCCCTAAGAATTGCCTATACCATTGGCTGAACTCTCATTTCACACAGGACATCAGGCAAGCATTGAAGGGGAAGAGGTTCCTGCTGCTAGGAGTTACTGCTGGACCTATTATCCAGTTGGACTGACCACATGAAAAAGAAAAGTTGATCTGTTTTTCTCCTTGAGCACCTGAAGGTGGTCCCAAACTTCTGATTAAGCTCTAGGTACTTGCCAAGTAACACCTCCCCTGCAGAGCCATGGGCTGGGATCTTGGCATTTCCCAAGTCGCACTAAAGGGCCCACGTTCTTACCTTTCCAAGAAAGTTAATCCCAAATGTTTGAGAGTCGGGTTCCAAAGAAATGTCATTCACCTAAAGAACATAATTTAAAATAAAACAAACCCAATAATGTTGAACTCTGTATGTTTGCTTTTGACTCTAGTCTTTGACTCACACTCCAGAGTTTTCATGTTTTTCTCTGCACTAGGTAGCAGGCACAGCATGCTTTCCTTAACTGAAAAGTTAGATTCTCTTATAACCACACCATGTATGGAGCAGAGTCTTATGGAAAAAAAAGAGCAGTAAAGTAGGAACAGTAGCCTTCCTCTTATCACAACCCTGGTAGCCAGCAATCAATGTCTCATGTATCTGCAACACTTTTTGTCCCCTTATAGGAAGCAAAAGATTGTTAAGGAGGAAGCATCCTGCTGTTGATCTCCAAGGCTGCCTGGGCTTGGCAACACTAAGGAAACTGTGTTGTGGAACACGGCATCATGTCATCCCATCAGCACTCACTACCTGTATTGTATGGCAGCCCCGACACTAGGCCCAGTGTGTCTGCTCTTCTGAGGAGCATGATTAGCTCTTCCTTGATGACAGTAAGTCCAGGCTTTCCTTTAGTTTCTCAGCCAAAACCCTGTCTTTCCACAGACCCAGGGTCCCAGCACCGCACTGGTGGCTGGGAGCACCCAGAAATGCTGAAAGAAATAGTGACAGACATCATTCAGCAAACGATTTCGCCGCCCTGGTCATCCACAGAGCATGTGGCAAAACTCTCACCTCTCTGGGGCAGCCACCTGTGCATGTGTTGCATTTCTACCTCTAGTTTCTCCACAAAGGTTTCTGTATGCAGGAAAAGTTGGAAAATCAGAAGGCATCCATCCCCTCCCAGCCTGGCTGCCTTCCCACAGAGAGGGGACAGATACCTTTGCTTTATGTCACCTCTCAACCTCTGGTCCCCAAACTCCAGCCTCAGAATCAGTGTGGTTCTTTACTGACTTCATAAAAATAAACAAAGGCCTGGCAGTGTTTAGGTCATACCAGTAAATTATTTACATACACAACCCCCTTCAGTTTCTTATTGCATGGGTCTTGGTGTTGTCACACCCTGCCAGGGACCATGTTTGTCCCTGCAATGCAGTCCCCACTCTGTTAAAGCCAGACACTGATGTGAGCAGGCTTTCAGTGTATAGGCAGGGCTTTGCCAGCTGCTGCCCAGGGCTGGACATCGCCAACAACGCAGAAGAATTCCGCCTCTGCAAAAGTGGGTGTCTGCAAACCTAGCCTGAGTGGATACACTGCTACGGGTGGCTTGGCACGCAGAGGTGAATGAGTTCAGGCCAGGTACGAGCTTATCAGTAGATCTCATCCACTGGGGAACAGTACTGAGAGGCAGCCCAGTGGCAAAGCACAAACTTCCCTTGCAACTATTTTTAAAAGCACCTTTACATCTTCCTTTTCAACTTGCACAGTACAAATAAACCGAAAGCATCAGCCAGTTGTTATTTAAGAGAACTATTGTTTTGTAGCCCTCTTCATCCCTGGTGCAAAAGAAATAATATTATACCTGCCTTCATGGAAAAAGTCCCCCATCCAGCTCTGCCTTTGATCCTGCTTCTATTCTTCCGTGCTACCTTTGGTGGAATTTTGCTCTTAATTTGGCATGGTCCATCTTATAATGTTTCTTGAGGTTCTGCTTCACAGTGGGCAAGTAGACACAGACTGTGATGTGTGCCCAGGTTATACGATGACATGTTTTTTGTGCTGACCCACAGTGCAGGTTATTTACATGTAATGCTTGAACAGCCATTGCTCATGTCCACAGCTGACCTCCACAAGCCAGCTTCTAATTCAGAGCAAGAGGCTTGCCCAATTTTTTCCAAAACAGCTTGCTTTGGCATTTTTGTGTGCTGAACTTTCTCTGTCATGGTGGTTTGGTTTCCAAGTTTAGTTAGAATCTTCTTGAGTTCCTTCCAGTCCTGTCGAGCCTTGCTTGCAATTATAGTACATGGTTCTCTGTTGGGAGCAAATGCTGTTTCCTTGTTATCCCCTTTCCCCTTTTACTGAGTTTTGGAATGGTATTTAGAGGGCTGCTTTCATCTCTGACATGTATGGCTCCACCATCTCCTCCCAGCCCAGTAAGCTTTTTTTCCTCAGCTGGGACACTGTCCCTTTACTTTTAATGGATTTTTCCCCTCATCTGTCAGGTCTGACTCAATTTTCGATCCATGACAGGACTTTTCATCCTATGGCTGCCAAGTTTGGTTCATTCTTGGAAAGGCCTTTTTCAAAAAAACTTTTGAAAGCATAAATTACTATGGTACCTACTTATTCCTGATGAACTTTTTCAGAACTCACAGAAGTCAACTGACTAGTGGGTCTAGTCCTCTATCAGCATTCCCTCCACTGGGTGCTGGTCCACCAGCATGGCTGGCATGGTCCCCATTTTTCTGGAAGCCTCATGCTATATCCTGTCTGGCCTTTTTTCAAAAGGTAGCTGCCCCCTGGGGCATGGCAGGAAGGAAGACCACTGGGGTTCTGCTCTTTGCACTTCAGTGAGCAGCAGTAGGGCCAGTGATGGACATGGGGGTGCTGACTCCAAGACTGTGTCACAATGCCTTGTTTTCCTGGGTAAACCCCTGAATCCAGGTGTCACGAAGAGCAATGCCCTATCACTGGTCCCAGCAGCTGTGCTCGTGTTCAGGATGCTACTCTGGGTACCATCATCCATCCCTGTGTGCTGTACAGAGTGGAGGCCAGCAATAAACACCTTGGACCGGTGCAGGGCTGCCCAGGTTGTCCTGAGAAAAGCAGAGTGCTGCAGCCAAAATGCCAATTCACCATGCCCCAGGGAATGCCATGTGGCAATATCCAAAAGCCCCCAGAGAAGCATCCCTGGTCCTCCCTCACCATCAGCTGAGCCTGGCTTTTTGATAATGAGTGCTGGTAGCACTCCCTCACCATGCAGTATGGCCCCACCACTGCCCATCCCCAGGGTCATCTTCCCAGGCTGACAACCCACTTTAACTCTTTTGCAGCCAAGCATGCCCGTTAAGCTAGGGTGTTCTTATCCAGGGAGCTGGTGGGCTCTGCCAGGCCATCCTGCCCTTTGCCTTTTGCTGCTTTCCCCTGAAATAACAGTGAAATAATGTTTGTCAAGAGACACATCCAGAAGGGCCCATGGATGAAGAGGCCCATGGAAGTGGAGGGGCTGGGGTGCCTCCACGATCAAGGGGTGGGTGCAATTGCCTGAGATAAGTGCCATGTCCAGCACATTTGGAGCTGGGTCTTAGTCTAGCGGTAGTTTAGTTTCTCAATTTACCTGTGTAGTCCTTCAAAGAGCACTGAAAGAGTCTGCAAAGGCCAGCAGGAGCATGAGTGGCTGCTGAAACCTGCAGGGAAGCTCCCAGGCTGCTGGGGCAGGCAGCAGTGGGAATTTTATCACTGGCTCCCGGAGGAGCAGAGTTAGGCGATCACACAAAGCTTTCCCAATACAAGTTCAAATGTATGAATTTACCATATCTAACGCCTCCCTGAAATCCAAACAGACTCAATTACATTCTCCTTCTGTAATGAATCAGTAATTATATTGAAGAACACTATTATTTGTTTGGCATGACCTATATAAACCCGACTTGGGGAGTGCATAGTTGGTAGGGTGCCAGTGCTCTGTGCCCTGCATATTATTGCCTTATAAACACAACCATTGTTTGAATTTCAGATCAAAACAAACCGAGCCACATCGCTTGTCAGTTATTAGATATCTTTTTCCCAAATGCTCACCCAGGCCGTATTACAATAACAATAATTATTATTACATACTTCCTTATTATATGTTTATGCCGAGGTAGCACATTTGCCTTTTTCCCACACATTAGTCGCTTCTCCTGACTCTTATGATTCACTCCTGCCTATTTCCCAATGTCCATGAGCTTTTTCTTTCTGTGTTCCCGGCTGCATTTTGTCACGGCCTGCAGATTGGCACAGGGACTCATAGTGCTGTATTGCACCAGCCTGCACAGGGTTGCAACCAGCACAGGGGCTTCACTCTTCAAGGGAATATACAAACAAAAGAAAGACATGGACCCTGCCCCCAGGTGCTTTATAAATATTTAACTTGGTCTGATAATGTGATAAGGACTGATAATGCGATTTGGACAGACTAAAACCCAGCCCTGCTTGGGCAGGGCTGAAAATGGACCCTCTGTGGGAAACAGGGTGGGAGGGGGGCAAGCCACAGCACAGTGATGATGCTTTCCACAGACACTGCTGCAGCTGGGAGTAGGACTCACCTTACCCAGCTTGAGACATCCAAAATTTACTTGTCAAGTCCTCAGCAAGTTGTCGACCTGCCTTTACAGTCACGGAAGAGAAGCGGGTGCTTGGCTGTTGGGTGAGTCAGCCCTTCTCAAGATAAACTTCAAGATATGTGAGATGAATCATACACTAGAGGTGCCTATTTGTCTCCATTGACTATGCAGGAAGCTCGTCCAACTAATTAGGTTTAGACACCTAACTTTTAGGCACCTCAAATCAAATAAGAGGAATCCCATCCTCACTGACATACTTCATTACCAGCCTGATGAAGGAGGCAGTGGGAGAGGCTCCCTGGAAGTGCCCTACCAGATTTGGACCTAACCAAACTCCTCCATCCTCTGTGCACGGAATCCTAAAAAGCCTCACCTCCATGTCCTCCCGACAGAGCTCCTACAGCAGGCACGGGTGCTCCAGCCAGGCTCAGCTGGCAGAGATGAAAGCACTTTCCCTGCTGAAGACCAAATGAGGCAACGGTCTTGTGGGAAAAGATATAATAATGGAGCTGAAGACTGTATTATAATGTATTCAGAGCAGGCAGGAGGAACAAAAAAAAGGAAAGGAGACTTGACCTTGGCTTTCTGCCTGGTGCTAAAAGTGTGTTTTGATGGAACGGGATAAGCGGGAAAGCAAGCTGCCTCCCTAATGCAAATATCTCATGGAGCTGTAAGATGTGTGGAGTGCAACCCATGTGTTTGGAGACAAGGTTATGACAAGTTCCACCCTGAAGGGCCAAAATGGTATTTTTCAGACAGTTACAGCTGAGCCTGTTGGAGGTAAGCAGCCACCAGCACAGCAAGCAACACCTGAAACCAGCACTGCATGTCAGATAAATGTCACGATCCAAGAGGATCCCGAGCAGTTTTAGACTTTCTCATTAAAAAAAAAAAAGGAAAAAAAGAAGAAAAGAAAAGGTGAAAGCACTTAGTCTGAACACGTTTTTTTAGGAAAAAATCATGGAAACATTCCACTGGTTGGTGTCTGCTGAATAAATCAGCAGCCAGGGCTAGTCTGGCTGAAAATAGGCAGAGGCCAACAGAAGTCACTGTGATGCAATATTGCCCTGCTGTGTATGGGCTTGGGACCGTGGAAGAAGGATTTGAAAAAATGTGCAATTTGCCCTGGTTCCTGAGATCTGTGCTTTCCATGTCCCTGGTCATTTGTTACATGCACTAACCACCCTATTGATACAAGGGCAATAGCTGTTTTGATGTGCAGCAGGTGTCACTTGCTTATTTTTGTCTGGAAACTGCCAACAGCCTCTTTAAAGATTCTGGCACTTTCCTTAATGTGAACAACAATTTATTTAGGTGAGAGATATTTGATTTCTCTCTGCCCTGGCAGGCACAGAGCCCTGTGCAGATTAGGCCAGGTTAAGGGCACCTATGTGAAGATGTGCCCCTGCCGTACAACATCATCAGCTCCTGAGGTTGGGCCCAGCAGGGATACTGAGGACACTGCGACCACCATGTGCCTGGCTGAGACCTGGAGGAAAGAAGGTGCCAGCCCCTGGCTGCACAAGTTGTCCTATGGATGTGGACTCTCTGCAGGGACAGGGATGGAGTGCTGCTTTGGGGACCTGCAGTGGGATCGCACGCCACTCTGCACAAGAGCTGCTTTGTGGCTCTGCTCCACCAGTGATGAGAAACACATCTTGTTCCATACCTCATCTTGCTGTAGCCAGGCTGGGCACTTTTTCAGTTCTTTCAGTTCCCATTACCACACTGGCAGGATTGGAAATCCCTTCTCTAGCTTCACGCAGTTGCAGCATGTTCAGGGAGGAGATCAGACGAGACTTGCTTCTTGCCCTAAAGGGTTTGTAGCTTAGCTCAGAACAAGCAAACCCCTAAGAAGAGGGAGGTTTCTCTCCAGGAGGTGATGGGTGCCAGCAGCAAGTGGGTAGCAGGCAGATCTGTGTGAGGTGGCCGCTGGGCTTTCCAGCCCTGTGTCTTGTGTCCAGACAGGGTGTGCAGACTCCAAGCAGGCTGGCAGGTGAGCTGGGTACAGCCCCACACCCAGGCCAGGGTCAGAAGGGCAGATGTTCCTCTTCAGGCACTTTCGCTTTCCACTACCATGCAGCAGCCAGTCCTGGTGATGCTCTTTTCCTCCAGCCCCTCAAATGCACTGACACACTGGTTTATGTCTCAACCCTGCTCCCACCTCCAGCACAGGCTGCGTGTGTCTGAGTGCAGCTGGACAGGCCCCAGGACGTGGCTGGGCGAGCCTCCTGAGCAGTCATGACAAACAGCTAAATACTAGCATGGGCTTGCTGTCCTGCTATGTGGAAATATATTAATTGCATTAGTATTTCCACTGGAAATTATAACTTAGATCCATTAACTTCAGCCAATTTCCTTACTCTGTGTCTGTTAAAAGGACACCTCTGCTTTTTCCACTGCAGTGTCTTGTTAGTGCCACCAGTGCTAAATTTGTGTCAGGCTAGTCACATCCATGTGACACTTTCTGAAGAGGTCACACATTACCTCCACCTCCTGTCTCCACTTCCCCTCACCTCCCCCAGAGGTAGTTCAGCATCTGAACTACTGAGGAACAGAAATCCCTCTTTATGAACAACCAAATCAGATCCCAAACCCCATTATGAATTAGTAAAGATGACCTGTAATTTAGATCACCTTGGATGGTCTTTAGGTCGTTCACAGGTGTAAAGTCAGGAGGATTAAAGGCTTATAATATTTGTCCGGCACCACTACTACCAATTCCAGCAAAAATATGGAGCTGGCTTCTTGGGTTTCCTGCCACCACAAAGTACACACATGCACACACTCTCTATTTTATGAATGTTTACATACCGGAGCTGCCAAGAATCTCACGCCTGTTCCTTCCCACCACCTTAACACACTTTCCTGTATCTCTGAATTTGTTTTCTCACCGAGCAGCTGGTAATATCCCTTTCACTTGGGAGCAGGCAGAGACTGGGCTTTCTGAGGTGCCAGAAAAGCCTGGCAGAGGGCGCACCTACAAGCAGTGGTTTCCATCTCAAGCCATTTACACCTCCCAGTGGCTACCCAGAGATTTTCGTTCCATGGAAGAAATGCAAGGCCAAAATAAAAGGAAGTATTAAAAAGTTATGTACAGGTGAGAAACGGCCACGCTGACATCCACCTACTCGCCTAAAAGGTCATGACGTCTGAGGAGGTGCCTGGAACAGAGGAAACATCTACACTGCTTGCAAAGACCAGCAGAAATGCACTTCCACACCTCCACCTCCAGGGGCATAGACAACAAAAACAGCATTGGACACAAATGATATGAATAGAATAGTGACTGCAGAAAGCCTCATTTTACACCCCCAGCAAAAATAAAGGTAGGTTTGTCCTTCCTCTGTCCCCAGCCTCCATACACCTGAGAACTGCTGCAGAAGAGACATGTCTGTTTACCTGAAGGTTCCCACATGAGTGGGGAGTGAAATGCTCAGCTCATCTGAAACTCACAGGGGAAGAACCTTGCTGGCTGGTGACGAAAGCATTTTCTTTCTTACCTTGAAACTTTGGGAACTGAGTGGTAGGAAGGGGAACAAACCAAACCACCTCACCCCCGCCTTGTTTTGAACAATTTAGACTTTTTCATACTCATGTTCTTGCTCAGTAACTCTGATGCAAGCAGACCTGCAGGCTTCCTACTGCCAAACTGTTCCAGGTGAAGGGAAGTGCAGGTGCCTTAAGACAGCAACCTTCTTCTGTTGCTATGGGAGCTGTACCATCATCAAATATATTTGGGACAAAGCTGACACTTGGATTCAGTTTATACTCAATGCTCAAAATAACCTCCTAGTATCCTGAGAGGGAGTAACACTGGGTAAACAGTGCAGCCACCCCATGAGACTGTTTTTCAGCCTTTAACAGGGGCCAGCGTGTAAAACTGCACCCAGCAGCTCAAGGACGAGACAGTGCTGATTTGTATTTCCCACTGCCTTCTCCTGCCTGGCCTAAACAATCTTGACATTGCACAGATGCAAATCCCAAATTTGTGAGGCACATGTACCACCAAGCCCATCAAGGTTAAAACAGAGCATAAAAGTAGACCCTAACTATGTAAAAATAACCAAACTGGATCAGATCAAAGGTCTGTTGTGGCTTTCCTCTTTCCTTCAAGAGCAGCCAAGGCTAACGGGGAAAAACGGGGGAATGAGAGACTGATACTTTTACTGTGCGTTGTCCGGCAGCATGTTGCAGAGATCTGCCTTTGCCTTTAGTAAACCTCCAGGGACTTTTCCTCCATAAATTTGTCAAATTGCTTTTTTGACCCAGTTTATACTTTTGACCTCCACATCATCATGTGCCAACGAGCCCACAGTTTTATACACACACGACTGGAAAAAGTAATCCCTTAAACCTCATGCCTTTATCATCTCATGCACTGCCCTCTGCTTCTTCCCTGTTTTCTGGCCACTCTGGCCCGTTTTAGCTCTCATTCAGAAAAATGCCTCTTAATTCTACTGTTAAATGTGTGTACAGGTCTGATGCAGAATCTTATCTCTCTGTATTTTGAGACAAGTTTAGCATCTGCTTGCATTGGAAAACCAGGAAGGGAGAAAGCTCCAAAAGCTGCTTCTCTGCTGAAGACAAATTTGGGAATGGCTTGGGAGGTCCTGGACATTTATTCCCACTTCCTGAGCACAACTATGGTATCCCAACTAGAATGTGCTGGGTCTGGATGGATTGACCCACATGAGAAGGCAAGTGAGCATGGCATTGCATTCATTCACTTTTTCAGTAATCTTCTTCAATAATTGACTTTCATTTATTCATTTACCTATGTTTATTCATTTGCATCTTTCAAAGTTCTGGCACGACTCTGGCGGGTGGTGCAAGGCTCCAATTTTTTCATTCCTCTGCTCGGTGTGAATTCATGCCCACACAAATTCCCACTCTGGCCTGGAGGGCTCTGACTTTTAGCCACGAGGTGGGGTGAGCAGCTAAATTCCTGATCGAGCATGTGCGCAGGCAATGCAAGGCAGACCACCATGGAGTCGGGGTTTGCCAAGCTAAATCACTGGAAAAAAATTCCTTCTCGGCTTCAGCCTGTGCTGCTGCTTGATCCGTGGCAATGTGCAACCTTAAACCCCAAGTTTCCAAGACAAATGCAAAGCTGTGAGTAACACAAAAGCAGCAGGGGCAGGCGGCTGTGCTGGTGGAGGGTGCTGGTGCTCTCCCCGCTCTCCCGGACTGGGCTCAGCCTGGGGGGCTGATGGGGAGGAACCACGCAAACACGAGGCTGGGAGCGACTCGGTAGTGAAATAGTTATCTCGGCTGCCTTTCTCGGCAACTCTTGGAAAGTCCCCGAAATGACGTTTCTAACCTAACAATTAAAATGGGTTTAATTATAGAGAGGCTCGGAGCCCTGGGAACAAGCACCATCTACAGAACAAGTAAACAACTGCAGAAAATAATAGGCTGTCCGTTCCCCTGGCTACTCCTCACTTCTGGCCAGGGCGAGGGGAAGAAAAGAAACTATAAGGAGAAGGAAGTTCGAGGAACCTGATTGCTCTTCTTAAGTAAATAATAATAATAATTTTAAAAAACCCAAAACCTGGAATAGCCTAAGCCTGTGGGGATTTCTCTCGCCTGGTTATTTTGGCTGTTCTTGAAGACCAGAAGAGGGGGGAAAGATCAGCCGCCAGCGCAAAGTCCAGATCCAGCGGCTCTAAAGCAAACAGAGGAAGCAGTGGATGGCTGGTTTGAAGCTCGGGTCAGCGCTCCGCAGCTCCGCTCGGCTCCCTGCGCTGCCGGCCCGGCCGGAGGAGCGCGGGGCAGGAGCGGGAGCGGCAGCGGGAGCGGCACTGCCAGGAAGGGCCCCGCGTCCCGCCCGCGCAGGGCAGGGGGCCCAGATGCCACTGCCCCGCCTGGGCCGGAACACCCACTGAAGTTATGACGAGTTAGAGTGGGGCTCAAGGGGATAACCGGGCTGAGTGAGAGCCGAGGCGCCCTGGCACTGACAAGCCTTGAGCGCTTCGGCTCGTTTTTATTTTTACACAAACTGCCACCATCCCCTCCTTCTCTGCCCCCATATCGGGATCAGAATGAATCACTGAATCATGCTGTGTCTACTAAAACCTGGAACAGATTATTTGCTTAAAGGCTTTTCTTTTCTTTTCTCTTTTCTTTTCTTTTCTTTTTTCTTTTCTCTTCTTTTTTCTTTCGAGTGGAGGAGGACTCTACGGGGAGAAACGGCAGGATTAATCCAACACCCTGTTAAAGGGCATGCCCGTACTTTAACAATTTAAATTAATGTGGATGTGAGCTATTTCCCCTCGCGGAGCTTGCCAGCTCTCAGTAAAAGCTGGAAAAAAGGCGTAAGGCTCCGGGGGAGGGTGGGGGGGGGACGGGGTGCGATCATCACGGAGCCGGGCAGCGCCGGGGGAGCGGGGGCGCTTTAAATCC